>JAGFPH010003529.1:23939-38639 GCA_018207615.1 Philaenus spumarius
TTCTTCCAAACTACCGAACGGATTGGAATGAAATTTGGTATGTAGCTTCCTCTAGGGCCCATAAGTGTTCACTAAAAAAGGGTTTTAAAAAATTGGAAATTTTAGGGGCTTTTGAGGGGTTAAAATTATTAAATCACGATTTCTCCAAAGTTACAGAACAGATTGGAATGAAATTTAGTATGTAGCTTCCTCTAGAGCCATAATCATTCGCTAGGAAAGGTTTTTAAAAAAAATCGAAATTTTAGGGGTTTTTTGGGGGGGATTAAAGTTATTAAATCACGATTTCTTCAAAACTACAGAACGGATTGAAATGAAATTTGGTATATAGCTTTCTCTAGGGACATAGGTGCTCACTAAGAAAGGGTTTGAAAAAATTCGAAATTTTAGGGGGGTTTGGGGGTAAAAATTATTAAATCACGATTTCTCCAAAATTACCGAACAGATTGGAATGAAATTTGGTATGTAGCTTCCTCTAGGGCCATAGGCGCTCGCTAGTATAGGGTTTAAAAACATTCGAAATTTTAGGGGTTTTTTGGGGGGATCAAATTTATTAAATCACGATTTTTTCAAAACTACCGAACGGATTGGAAAGAAATTTGGTATTTAGCTTCCTCTAGGGCCATAGGTACTCAATAAGAAAGGGTTTGAAAAATTCGAAATTTTATGAGGGGTTTGGGTTGATTAAAGTTACTAAAATCATAATTTCAGTTCTTTTATTATTATGAAAATAGTGCTTTTATTATTTAAGATCTATATATATAAAAGCCCAATACCACTCACTGACTGAACACTTATAAAGAATACAATTACGTTAAAAAACTGAAAATACCTACCACCACGGGCAACGCCGTACGGGTCAGCTAGTATATTATATGTTCGCACTCTATGGCCGCATGTTACGTCCCATTGATCCAAATTTGGTACGTTGGTTTTCTATGTCGCTCTGACGAGGTTGTTAGAAAAAATCTACTTAAAGCACATTTTTTTATTTTTAATGAAATTTGTTAGAGATTTGTTGTACTAGAATAAAATAATTTTGTTATATGTACTTCTCTTATATAGTAGAGATAAGTGTAAGTTTTTTTAGTGTAGCGAATTTTGTATTTAATATTTTACCTACCTTTCTGTAATCTACAGAAATGTTGTTCTGCATGTTTAATTGTTATCAAAATAATCTCAAGGAAATCTACCCATCCTTCAAACAACGTATCATTTGTCGAATGAACCTTTGGAAAATTCGACGCTCAATTTATACCTTACAACTTTTTCGTATAAGAAATCATACTTTTTGTTTGAAAATACTGAAACCATTTGGAATCACTGGAAAACACTTATACACTAAGATAAAATTGGTCAGCATTATACCTGAATTATCTCCTATTAAAAATGTACAATAAAAAAATACGAAAAATCCTAAAAGGTATCAGATGTACACTCAAATCACTTAACCTTATTAACACACATTTCAAATTATGTGATCAAAATCTACCTACTTCACTCAAATAAATGAAAGTTTGCAATGTTTTTCTATGCATAAAAAAACGTTAATACAGTAACATACCGTACGTTATCTTCTAATACGTTCTTAATTATGACTGCTTGAATGTGCTTAACTAAACTAAGCCACTAAATTCGACATGGTATCGAATAAAGTTAGATTTCAACTTTTTGAATGGTTGAGCTATATTACGTTTTTAGTTTTTTCTATGGAATACAAAAAGTTCACAATTATTGGAGTAGTGCTTGTTGTGTCATAGGTACGAATTTAACTTACGATCTTGTTTTTTTTCCAAACATTGTTCCACTCCCCATGTAATAAATAAATTGAATATCCCATAAACATCTAAAAGATTTTGAATTACTGTTGACAGCATACAATTGCTCTCGTCTCTCTTAAACACTAGGCCGTCTGATCAAGGTGTCTCAGTCTTTTGTTTTACATTTTGAAAATTATTTTCCAATTTTAGTAATGTTTGCTTTATATTTAATGCATTATTTTTATGATAACTAGAGTAATAAAAACTATAATGTCAAGCTTTTTTACTCTATAAATATGAAATATCCAACAGAAAGCAATGTTGTTTTAAAAATTCGTGTTTCCTGCAAATTTTACTTTTCATGATGTATAGATAATTTTTAATATACCAAAATCTATAGAGTTTGTATTATTGAATTATATCAATGACCTTTTGAAAACTATTTCTAAAACACAGGTACTCCAGCTAATAGTTTCTTATACAATTTTGTATTTATATATATAAAATTTAAATAAACCACAGAACTTGTTTCCCTATCATATCAAAATAATACACGCTATTTTTATTGACGCTTTTTATTGCTTTAAAAATGACACCCCATAAAATATTGTGGCACTTCGAAATTTCAGAAACATCAATTCAAAAATGCTCAAAAAAGTTACTAATATTGTTAGAAAATTAAATTTTAGGTTATAGTTTAGGACTGAATTTCTTTAAGCTGTTCCTAAACACCATATTTATTTTTAAAACCTGAAGGTCAGGCGAAACAGACACTAAAAAACATCTTGAAAATATCCACTAATAATGTTATCTGAAACTATAATCGAGCAGTTGAGAAAATTATTAACTTCAAAAGCAATAAATTTGCAAACCGAACAATGTATAATGACGTCTCTAGAGGCGTAGCTATTGATCGATGTAGGACGGGCAAATCATAATGGAGTCGTATATCAATGAAATGGTTAATCATTTGTGATTGAAACTATGAATTTATTTTGATTATCGTTAGATTTAATAAAATCTACATTGAATCCAAACATTTTAGCTTGTACATAGGGTACATTATTAATGAATGAATATATAATAAACAATATGCAATATTCAAAATAAAAATTGTTTTACGTTAAACTAAATTAACATTTAATAATATTTTGTATCATCTGATATATGCGTAAATAGAAATCAACTTTATCATTTTTTATACTAATTTTGCCTCAAAAAAGTTGTTTGTCTAAATAGTGCTTTTAATTATGACATTATTCTTTATAATAATTAGTAGTTGTTCTACAAAAGAGAAGTAGGCTACATAATTATGTGAAAAGGGGAAATAACCTACAAGTGCGGCAAATTGAAGTAGTCTAGTATATGTCACAAAGTGAATTAGCCTACATCAGTGCCTTGAACTAACTAGTTCAACGGTCGAACCAAAAAACAACTAACTGAAAGTAACTTTATTTCAAAAGACAATAAGAATAAAGGAATAAAAGAGAATTAGGTGGTGGACAAATGTTTGTTTGAATCTGTAGATTGAAAGATAGAACCCATTGAGGGCAGGACGAGCTGTTTCCAGTATTGTTTTTAACGCACTACTTGGGCAACACCATTGAAGTCAGGTGGAAGGGAGTGAAAGGAAATAACAAGTTAGATGGTGCAAAGCATGTCAATGTTGGGCTGTATTTCGATTACAATTTTCTTTTAAGACATGTATGTTTCAATCAAACCGGTACCACAAAATTAGCTAAAAGTCCAATTAAGAATTCTTTATTGGTCGGATCCTTTATTGTGGTAAATTAAATGAGCAAACTTAAATAAACTTTTATTTTCTGGAGTCTACGAATTGTGTGTGGTTTTATTGTGTAGGGTCCAGCGTAATCGACTATTCAAGTTTGAAACTCATTTTATTTTATAAATGCAATTAATGTAATTTCTTTATATCTAAATAAATAAATATATAAATACTGGACACAGTTTACAAAACTCCTGTAAAAATAAAAAGCACTCCAACCTGAAATGTAAGGGATATAAATTTTCACAAATTATATTAAAAGTGTTGTAGCACTTATGAGTAAAACTTTGTACTTTATTGACTTAAATTTCAAATAGATTACTAACGTTTTAATTAGATTAGGAAGATTAAGTTAAATTTAAAGTAGGACTTACCTAAGCAAATGGATTTCTTATTGGACCAACGAAAGCCTGCAAGATCATCTACATACAGATGAGTCCTAATGTGTTTTGTTAGACAACTTACACAGTCCATTACACTCGTGGCCTCCGTTGTAGCGTAACTTTCCAACTATGTAGCGTCAGATGAAATACCCAAGAAGGCGTGACACCGCAAAGTGAATGCTTAGACATGATGCTAACAGTCTCTTTTAGTGCGAAAATATTCATAAAACTAAACATAAAATAGTGTTCAAAGTTAAATACTATACACATTTTCTAATGCTAACTTATGTTTTGCATAGTTAAAAATAAATACACAATTTATTAGTTATGAATCGATTTTATCAAATCTTTTTACCTGTTTATAAAAATACTTTGAATGATAAAACGGTAGTTCAAAATAAAACACAGGTGATCTGAAAAACACAATAATTAATGTACGGTACTGTTATTTGCATTATTAAGCTACGTCATATATAATAGAAAATGTATTTAGTAATGTTTTGATTGTGACTCTAAACATTAGCTTGAGGTTTGTCAATGCAAACAATGAGATAAGCTTTGTTCGGTAAATATGTGGGTTAGAAGATGGAACTTATAGTTACTTACAGGCTGTGATCGTTTAACATTTACTCTGACGTTTCTAGCACACACCCTGATGAACATCGCTACAAAAACTTGCTGAGCATCTTTCTGATAAAAGTAGTTGAGGTTAATTAACAGCATAATCAGCAGTTTAAATCAGCAGTTTAATCAGCAGCAACATAATAAACAGCAGTTTAATTAGCTATTTTAAATTAAACAAAAATAAATTCGTGTGCATAAAAACGGTAATAGCTTAGCAGCAAATTATAAATTCTGACTATATACTAAAAATATTTAAATACTTCATCTAAAAGTGTTTCCTCTTGAATTGGGTATGTAAGGACAAGTTTCAAGGTGTATACTTTGTTAAATCATACAAAATTAAGGTTATCATGATGAATGATTACACATCATTCATGAATGTGTATGAAACTGAAAATGTGTTTATCAACATGAAAAAAGTTTCATGTTTTTATCAAACTCTTTAAACATTACTACTTATAATATGTTTATCTCCAGAATTAATAAACTAAAGTTCAGATGACTTTGCCAGCCAAACTTCGTTTGTGTACTTATGTGAGAGACGTATTTTTCTGTGGGGATTTTTAATGTAACATTTATAGCGACATAAAATATTGGACTTTCTTAAGGCCTGTATTATACTAACAAATTTCTTTATCGAAGATATTTGATGAAATTTATTTAATCTGTTATTTAATAGTGTAATAGGTAAGCTTTTATCAAAGTTGGCACACGACAAATTTCTTTTGACGAAGGTTCTCTAAGAGATACAGGCCTTACCATTTTCCCATGAGAAGAATTTCTTAGCTTAGACAATCCTCATTCATCATTCTTACCTATGTGGAAATTAATATAATTTATCTCCGTTTGATTTCTGCTTTAGAAATGTAAAATTGTAATTTAGAAAAACACCGCTTTTTATATAAGAAGAAACATAATCTCAATCAACAAAATAACATGTATTAATGATTAGAAAATGTGATGACATTTTAATATTAGAACACGCAAGACTGAATTTAATTTCGAATTTGGATTAAAATTTTTATGAAAAAAAATTATATAATATTTATATAGTAATACATTTAATTTTAAAAGATTTAAAAGGAACAATCCACCGGGAAACGTAAACATCAGGTAGGATTGTCCAGGGATTATCTGTAATAATGTTTAAATACCTGTGATCGCAAGGAGCAAAGCGTTACTCTTCTAATAGAACTTTTTGCTTCATGACTTTACTTTATGCCAGTTAGACTAATGAAGATCGGGGAGCAGCGTATAACGCAAGTAACTAGGTTCGAATCCACTATTGCATATTGGTGATTTCAACCGTAGCAAACTAGGCCAGCATTACTTTGTCAGTAATTGAAATTTCAAATTTCTATTCAGAAAATTCACTATGATTACTTAATAATGCAGCATTCTATTAATCTAGTAAAAGAAAGGATATTTTATCTCTGGCTGTCAGCAAGAAATTAAATTACGTCACTATGTACTTAACTTCAACGAATATAGGACATGTCTAAACTTTATCCTACACAATAAACGACCTGCTCAAAGTTTGACCTGCTTTATTTAATAACATATTTAAAGCACGTGGTTCTTTAAACTTATTTTCTTACCAACGTCCTGAAAATATATAATAATTTTATTGAAAATATTTAATACGTTTCTGAATGGCAGTGTAATTTCTAAGATTTTTAGTAATCAGTCGCAATATTCATAAATATCCGTTCTCGTACTTTATATTATCCACACTCAGTGATACATCACTGAGACATAAACAAATAATACATTATTGTTTTACATATTACTAAATAGATCTCCAGTTGTAAGAAGGTACACCTGTTCGTAGCTTAGAAATAACACTGCCTTATATAGAATAATTTTGCTGCAACAGTTGTATACAACATAGTAACCCTTGTCATATATCGAAAAAACTATTGTGAAGAAAAAGTAATATTTTTAAGTTATGAAAAATCTTTCTTCTTTTTTCACCGAATCGAACGACACTTATGATTCGATTACTTGTTTATCGATATTAACTAAAAATTCCAACAAATGTATTACGTCTATGAAAATTAAGTATTTTAGTTTAAAAGTAAATATGCCAAGAATCCCTATTGCTGTGTTTCGTTCTTAAACATCAGTTTGTGTAATATTCAATCACGACATATTATCATGTGTAATATCAATGTAATATTATCAACGTGATCTTGAAATATTAATCTAACCTCATAATATTTATTAATAAATAACTTTTTAATTAAATTGCGTTAAAATAGGAATTTTGCTATCTTCATATTTTGTTTCTCTTGGTTAACTTAAATGGCACAAACATTATGCGAATAACCACCATGGCTGTTGGTTATTTAAAGTTATGTAATTATTATAATTCATCACCTTATTTTCTCAGTCCAAACAATCCTTATTATTAACACAGAAACTAAGTCACCATCATCAGATCTTCACAAAATGGATTATTATTTGTATGTAAACCACCATCCTGAGTTCTATAAAGTCCATCTAACCGATGTACAAAAATGGATAAC
The DNA here is from genome assembly GCA_018207615.1 of Philaenus spumarius. NCBI lineage: Eukaryota > Metazoa > Arthropoda > Insecta > Hemiptera > Aphrophoridae > Philaenus > Philaenus spumarius. Next base: position 31,018 of record JAGFPH010003529.1, read on the forward strand.
ATACAGATTTCATTGGTAATAGCTGCGAATGTTGCTCACAAATCTCAACGGATTCAAATTATATTCAACAAGGTAGCTATTATGACAACATTCTTAAATGGCTTCAAGAAGTGGGTAAAAATATATATATATACTTTAAAATAACCTAATCGTTCATATGTGTAATCAAATTAACTAGATTATATTTTGAAAATGTTTAGTGTTTATGTTCGCACACTCTTTTTAACAAATAAGACACTTAATTTACTGTTGGAAACAATAGTTACATATACAATTTTGTTATCCAACGCATATTCGAACCCTTGAAATATCTAAAAACCACTTTGTTCAGTTACTACTGGATTCAAACTCCCTCAATCATTGTGTTTCAAACTAAATATAGTTGTAAGAAAATGCAAACAAATTATTATACACTCTGATATTTTAAATGAAATTACGATTGCACTTTTGTGGTTGAGGGGTGGAAATATAGCGGTGACCAAGATCGTAGGGGTTTTTTGTAAATGTCATACTATTTGTACTAAATATTTACTGTAGATACGTCCTAGATAAAAAAAATCATCCTCTAATAACGCACTTTTCTATTATCTAACTAAAACCAGCTGGTTGGAATGACAGCGGTGTAAGTCATATAAACTTTGTTTTGAGTAATCGAAGGTTTTGTAAAATTATCTCTAAAAAAAAAAAAAACATGAAAGCGTATATTTAACTGTAAGTTGTGGATTTGTATTTGAACATAGTCCTTATTTTTAATAATAATTTTTATCTAAAAGGGCTTGTGGGTTATTTTTATTCAACTTTAAATGACTCACACCACTGTCATTCTACACCGTAAAAGGGTTCACTGAAAGAAAGGTAAGTGATATTCCAAATATGTATTTATTTTTAACAAGGTTTGCTCTTTGTTTATTATAAATTTAGTATTATTGTAGACGAATTTTTACTTTGTTTTTTAGTGAAAATGAAACTAGAATTTAAAATAAGTTTATCTTGATAACATAATAATATTATGATAATATCTGTAATGCACTTTCACTAGAACTCTTCAGATTCCTCCTCAATATTATCCGCTCCATCAGGTACCACCTCTTGATATGGTAAGAGGCTAAAGTTGCCTTTACGGTTGATAGTTTTAAAATTATTATAAAAGTCATAGTATACTGGTGGTATGAATGGTAAAAGATCCATCATGTCTGCTTTCTTTTGTACGGATACTGGTCTTGAATTTGTATATAAAATTTCTTTGGTATATTTTTGAAAAGTACTGGTCTCCCTTTTCTGCTAGTTTGAGTAAGATCCATTATGTCAAAGTCAACAAACTCTTGAATAGTTTCTTTGTATTTCATACTGTAAGCATGTTTTCCCCAGCCTAATCCACTGCATTTTAAGCCAGTTTACTTTCATTTTGTTTAAGTTCATTTTCCGTTTACTAATATTCGTTTCTAAATCACTTGTAGAGCAAAACGCTTCACGATTTATTGTACTGACAATAAACTTCTTTGTGCGACGGCATGACTTCATAATACTAAACCAATGGTGAATATACATTTTTGCTCTTGGCAGCTACTTCCACGCATCCAAAGTCAGAGTCATTAGGAATAAACGAAGTCCCGGCAATATAAACTTTTGGTTAGTGATTGCAATGTCCGTCTCTTCACTTTAAAGCCATAGTAACGCTTATATTACGATTCTGTCCCATACAAGTGTCACTGCAGATAGTTACTTTTTTCTTACTGAAGACGTTTATTTTTAACTTTTTGATTAAAGATGAACCTAAATCTTGAGATCCTCTGGTTGCTACAGTTTCGTCCCAAACGTAAAAATAAACGAGGTCTTTCTCCAAGTCATGGACACAAAAATTATAACAGTAACAGTTCCTTTTGTAATATGCATCAATTACAGTTAATATGGGAAAAGGAATAACTTTCTGTAAATCCATACTACAAACATAAGTTTCAGGATCACTTTTTGCAGACTTTCCATCTTTTTGAATGTAGTACACCTGGCTAATTCTGCTTTTCTTAAGTGCAATCAGTATTCAAGATCAGTATTTAATTTTAGTTTTAGTTTAGTTTAGTGTAGTCCATTAAGAGTATAGTAATTTATCAGTATTTAAGTATATAAGATCAGTATTCAACTTAGACTTTTCAATATAAGTCTATATAGAATAATAATATTCTACCTTAAAAATGTTACACTTTTTGCCGGTGTCCTTCTTATGTGCATACAAATTTAAATTAAATTTGGTATTAAATATGATAATGTAATAACTTTCTTTATAAGGGGTTTTGTTAGAAGAATTACACATTTCTTCGTATAGTGAGTAAATCTTTCTAATATTTAGGGAATTGCAAAGGTATTTTCTATTTGGATTATTTTGTCTTGTATAATGGCTTTTGTAACACTGAAATGAACTTATATGTTCCATTACAAATTTGAATCCCTATCAGATATTTTTTGGCGGATAACCCTTGTTATCTCTAAGGTCTTCCCCAGGAAGGCTTCCTTCAAATATCTTATTTAGGGGCCTGGTACCCCTACCATCTGACACACAGAACGTGTTTAGAAAATATGTTTTGCATAATTACACAGAGACACCCTTTTCTGACTTTAAAAACATTTGTTTGACCCTCCACTTATTAACCATTCTCTTTTCTTGGTCTCCTTTGTTTAATTTCATGCCGCTGGATTAGGCCACAAATGAAAATCACAAATTTCCCATAAATTCTCAAACATTCATTTACGTTCATCTTTTGAAAAAGTTTTATTAGAATTTAGTTTACAATTGCACGTTACTTCAGAATATTTGTTCTCGTGAACAACTTTTCCTTTTTTGTTGACATATCGTTGGCCAACATTTCTCAGTCGCTTAGCTTCTTTTTGTTTATGAAATATGGTCCTATTTCTAGATTTAATTTTATTGGCAGGTCCAATAGAATGTTAGCTATTTTGATAATTGTCTTGCTCAACTCCTCTGAATCTGATGTAGACAAATAATTAACAATCCTTCTTTCAATGGGTCGACTGATTTACATTATGATCTGGATCTTTGTCAGGATTGTCTTCAAACTCAGAATCACTGCTAAAAGGTTCAAATCTGTTTTTAGGCCTAGCTTTAGATTCCATTGTAATGCTGTTTTTACTTAACGGTAAACAAATATTTTAGCAGCCACAGCGTTTTTTACAAATTAAATAAGTATAACTAGTTTTTTTTTTCAGATATTAAATGTCAATAAAAAAACTAGGCCTATAACGAATCAAAACACATAAAACGGCTATAAAACAACTATTACAGTAAGTAAAGTTCAAACATAACCTACACAAACATTCTGAAAACATTTTTTTTTAATGTTAGCAGTCTAGCACTTAAGAGAATACCGGTACCTGGCTGGGAAATAATATTTTATGGCACAATGGTGCTGCGTTTATCGTCCCTTTTACTAGTAGTTCGTAGATTAGTCGTCGCTATGAGTTACTGGTGAAGTAAAGCGGGCATTACCCCTCCCACCGCTGCATTTTGTTAGGGTCTGCTCCAGTAAAAGAGAAAACAACAGGCGACTCCAGCACTTCACCATATAGCAGTATCTAAACAGTGCAATTTCTGGCAGTGACCGCTTTGACATTGCCTCATTTAAAACCATTTTATAAATCCATCTTTTATAATTGAGTGCTGAAAAAAAACCTTGTAATTCACTTTTAATTATAAATTAAAATAATATATTTTATTAATTTACTGTCGGCACTGTTTACTAAATATAAAAATTATACCTACAAGTTTATATCTAAAACAATTTATTTGAATGTTATGGCGATAATTACATATTAAATTTACAAGAACTAAATGTTGAAACATAACAATCCAATATTAGGTCCAATAAAATCAGTAAAATTATACATTCCTCTTATGGAAAATTTACTTCTTTCTTTTAATAACAAAAAAATAATTTATAAAAATAATTATTTTGTAAGAACTTTGTAAGCAATAAGGTATGTAATTCTATGATTTGATAGTAAGATTTTACTTTATTTTGAGGTGTTATTCATCATATAACGCCAACGCCGATTTAAACTATGTTAAAAGCCAACCCCGAGTGGCTGGCCGAGTGCAGTGCCCTCTTAAACAAAAATGTTCAAACAAATTAAATAAGTAAAACTAGTATTTTCAGAATTAAATAGTTTCTAAAACAAATTAAAAGTTTTAAAACAATGTTTACGGTAAGCCGAGTAAGCACCGTCACTAACAAACAATCAATTATTAGTTGCCCTAGCTACTGACTTACACCACTGTCATTCTCAACTAGTCAGCTGTTTAGTTAAGTTGACAAATTTGGTATTACTCCTAGCGGCCAACTATTGTACTATTGACTTACACCACCATCACACTAAATTGGGGAACTAATAAGGAATATGAATTGTTGCTTAAGTCAAATTGTGCAATTTCTTGACTCGCACCACTGTCATTCTAACCAGCCCTTGTAAAGCTGAATAAAACTAAAGATTTAAATTCCTTTAAAAATAGTTCCATTTTTACAGAGAATATATCTCCTGAGGTAAATTACATTTATAAAAGGCATTGTGAGATATCCTTTTACCAACGTAATTCGCATATTTTTCAGCTAAAGTAGGTCAGTTCTCTCAGAAGTAAGAAAGTTTATAGAACTGCACCAAAGTAGAACATTAATGGTACGGTTAAATTATTGCATAATTTCCCGAACTTCTGCAAATATGCTTGTCACAAAAACATAAAGTTCCTAATTTATGAATTGTTATCTGGGTACAATTAATTTATGGATTGTGATTACTTACAATTACCAATGCATTTTAATTAACACTCAGTTAAACTGAGTGTATATTTTAATCTTCATTATTATTGCTATTTACTTACTATTTGTATTATGTTATAAACATAATTATTGACAAAATTACCAATCTTTTATGATGTGAACAGATGTACTGTGAAATAAATTGGAATTGAATACAATTATTTAACTTTTAAGTCACACACAGATCTTACTTGTTAAACTTTGTTAAACTGTAATTAAGCCTATCCTGTTTCCACAATATTGGATACACTGCATTGCTTTAGTTGCCTAAAAAATCACTTTATAATGTTACAATAGAGTTTGGAATCATTATATTGTAACAGGATTTATACAATTTTCAGTAAAGCGCTGTAATTTATACTCGAGACGGTTCCATTGTGTGAATTTAATTGTATCATTGTGATTGTATTGATGAATTACAAGTACTGTTTCAAAAATCTAAACATGGAATAACTATATCTTCAATAAATCTATATGACACTGCTGTATCTGAATTAATTGATCCATTTTTAATCATTCTGTTTACGTTACTGTCACTTGTATTCCATTATACTTAAGTAGGTCAATTTATACAGTAATAATTAAAGTGTAAGTTTTAGGAATAATTATATTAGTCCAATTGTTAGGGGGTGGAGGTTGCATATACAAAAATTACAGTTAGTAAGTTGTTTAATTTCTCTGGCATAGTATACTGAACAACATTAGATTAATGGAATTTTCTACGCCATACAATTTTTATACTGGTGATTCTAAACGTATGATGCCGTGCGCTATCCATTGCAGGTGGCAAACAAACAGGATTGCATTTACTTGTTGCTGATTTAAGTCAACCTTCGTTGAGGAATTCCAAGGTATCCTTTACAGCGGAAAATGTCCGTGCAATTCCCGAAATTTTGAATTTTTCAAATATTTTTTTGAATAATTCAATCTTTCTAGACTGCTACGGGCATCATACGTATGTAGGTCATAGAAATGCAAGTCAGGGCAAGATGAGAGTTAGCTCGCGAAAAACGGCAAAAGTAACTTAGCCGAAATTATCTGATTTCTGAGGGAATATCCGGGATTTAGGAATTTGCGAATTAGTGGTTTTATGTGGTCAATGCATTACGCCAAACGCTTATGTATTGGGCATCTAATTCCCGAAACGTAATAATTGAAATTGCTTACGTTCAAAGTTAAACAAAAAATTCAATTTAACTCAAAATCCAAAAGTAAGGGCATTTTTGGATTCAGGAAAAAATTATTTAAAAAAATGTCATATTACAAAAGGTCATAATGTTAACATTAAAGAAAATGCTTTAAAGTGGCTAATTTTGTATAGTATAAAGTACATAAAAAAATAAAGTTATTTTAAATGTAATGTATACAAAGTATTATTTAAGTAAAGTTTTAATGGAAAATTAAAAGAAAAAGTTAAATATAATTTGAATGGAAAGGTGACAATTGTAACACCTTTAAGAACAAAAGTTAAGGTAAAATAAAGTTTTAAAGTAAATAAATAATTAAAATAGATTAGTAGCTAAACAAATTGTATAATGATCCAGTGTATAAAATAAATTCCGGTAATATAAAGTAAAGAACAAATAGAGTAAATTCGTAAAACTGCTAAGTCCAAGAAAAACCAGGAAAAAGTCAAAAGAAGCGAGACTGCGGCTAGTAACATTAAACCACAAGAAAAAGAACTGCAGAAAAGGAAATCGTCGGAAAATGGAAAATGGAAGACTTTGTGGCGAAAATCTGCGGAAAGCGGTCGGGACACGTGAAAATGCAAACGAAACGTCCTACAACTACCATTCGAGTTCGTGCGTAAAGAAGATGTGGGAAGAAAGAAAATCCGAGTAGCAGGAAAATCCGATGGAAATTAGTAAAGTTATTAAAGAAAATCCAATAACAATAGAAGAAACGACAAAGAAAACGCGGCAAATCTCAGCGAAAGGGAGCATTGAGAGAAGAGGGGATGTGGGATTGCCAAAGTTTAGGAACTGAGAAATCAACTTAAAAAATATTTTTTTATTTAAAATAATTAAAAATTAAAGAAATTATAAAGGAAAAGTAATTAAAATAATTAATACTATAGCAAAGGAAAACAAAATCTTTTATAAATTGCAAATTGAAGGATGCGACAAAAGGGTGCAAAATACCAGCGAGGCTATACCTGATTCGGAGGGAAACTGGGTATAAATACAGGGTACCCAGCGACTCTCGGTCTTTCTTTTTTAAAAAATCGTTAATCTCTCTCGTTACAAAAAGAGTCAGTTAATTGAGCTAGTGTGTTAAATTACTGGGAGTTAAATATAAATATTATTTTGGTCAAAATATTTAGTAAATTAAATATTTGGCAACCAGTTGCTTCACCTAGGCGAACAGAAAAGAGTAGCCATTGTCTCCCAGTAGGTGATAGTAATTTATTTTGCAACAGAGCTTGGCGTTCCCAACAAAGTAGCGGAACGTTTCTAGAGAAACAAGCTTTTCGTTGTACCTTATACAAAGCAACTAGCACCAACATCTGCAATACGTTCTAGTATGACATCTTAATAATGCTAATAGTACATTTAAGTCTCATTTCTATTGATACAACAATTTAGTTACATCGGTATCACTAACATTTAGTTGCATCGGCTAAACGCATTAAACAACTTAATTTTCTCAACTGTTTCTTTATGTTTCATACAATTCACATAGTAAAACATTTCAACAGTTTTGCCACTCCCAGGTTTACAAAGAAAGATGTTACGTTAAATGCCACGTTGTGGCACTGAACATCAAATGTTGAGCTAAGGAAATAGCTGTTTTGAAAAT
>JAGFPH010003529.1:38649-50373 GCA_018207615.1 Philaenus spumarius
TCAATGGGTGAAAACTTTCGGGGCATTTTATTTCTTTGCCAAATAATTCCACTCAATGACTATAGGTTGCCATACAACTTTGAGCTACATATATAATCCATCTACAACATTGATTTGTCCGTTTCTCAATCGATTTGAAAAGGATCGGAATGCTTGAACAAATTCTTCTTTTAGTTTGACCCTGTTAGAATTCTCTAATATAATGAATTTTACAATTAAAGCTTTAAGAATGTCATCCTTTGATTTAATTAAAATTCCTTTCAAAGCTATTTGATTAACGTAAATTGTATATACGCAACAAAAACTAAGCTGTGTTCCTTTGTTAGCTAAGAAAATTGATAAATAATTTTCAAATCAACTACCTTGCTCGTAATTAAAGTGCACTGTATATTTTTAAGTCGTAACGTCTCCATTGCATGGCTAGCAAATTACACTTTGATGATTTAGTCACCTCCTTGAATCTTTATTGTTTTGTAGTCTTTATAGTCCAGTTAATACTGTTTTTACTGTTTAATGTGTGTTTGTATAAAATGTACAGTAAGTTATAAATTATTTGATTTAACAAACGTTTGTTGGAGTAAAAGCTTGAGCGATTTGCCAGTTTACAAGAGAAACATCAGAGTTTTCTTTCCAAGAAAAGTAAGTATTGGTTTTAGTAAGTCACTTTTGTTATTAAAAAATAGTACATTACAACAAAATTTTTTAAACTTATTTTATTATATATTTGGGTAAATTTAGCTCAAAATATTTTTTTTATTTTTGTTATTTTGAGGTTAATAATGTTTATAACACATAATGAAAAATAATAGTAAATATTTTGAATGTGAAACAAATTTTTGTTACACGTATATATTTATTTCGGAATGTTACACAGTATGTATACAGCGTGATCAACTCAAGATGGCCACCATTGGGATCTCGGAAACTATCAGTTTTTCGAAAAACTTTAAATTGCGTTGTTGCCGTATTTTTAATGTTCACCATTTTTCCAATATGGCCGCCATCTTCAGTTGTTTAATACAAACAACACATTTTTATTACATGTTTTGGTAGAATATATTATTTTATGATACTTTTGTTCTTTTGGATTTTTTTCTAAGCCACGCCGTAACGGAGCTCCGAGTTGCCATGTATAAAACAATATAAATTATTTTTAATGGAAAATAACGTATTGTATTGCATTACTGCTGTAATGTAATGCATTTATCAATCTAATGTTACTTTGAATTGTTGGAAAACGCTTTAATTTATCACTGCATGTGTAACATTTCTGTTCAGTCATCATTCAGTAGTGATTTAAAGTGTTTCATTAAATTACGTTAATTTATATTAAAACAATTGATATGGCTTTCATATGTTTTACACATGCCAACCCGTAACAGCTGCGTTTAGAGAAAAATACCAAATAACAAAAGTGTCATAAAATAATATGTTCTACCAAGAAATGCAATAAAAATATGGTGTTTGTATTATTAAAAAAAAAAATGGCTGCACTATTGGAAAAAGGTAACACCGTGATTTTAATGTAAATAAAAATCCTTAGAAGGTTTCCAAATTAAAATATTTTGAGAAACTAATAGTTTCCGAGATCCCAATGGTGGCCATCTTGAGTTGATCACTCTCTTATTCAACCTCTATTAAACTTGAACATTTGTTTGAAATTGTATGCATCTTGTTTGCTGCAAACCAATATATTATATTATTTTATTAAATTTCCATACGTTGTTATTTGTGACTCACAATACCTATGCTAAAAGTATTAAAATTATTTTACATTTGCACATTTACTTTGTTTATTTTTAATACGATAAGTACCATATAGCTTTAATTCACATAATTTTATATTTATTGTATTTTATTAAAAAAATATAAATCATATTTTTAAAATGTTAGATTTATCAACAAAAGAGTTAAAGTTCCAGAATTAATACTTTTCCGTCCCTACGTGACCTGACTAACTTTAATAAAGAAGTTACTTTATCATACTTTCAGGTAACTTTTTAATCCTAAAGTTACTGTAATCGTAAAATACTTTATTCGTTTAAATTACTTCTGTCAGGCTGGTAATCACTATGTGTTAGTATATTTTAAAAGCAAACCTGAAGTTCATACGTTAACATTATAACACACGTAGACCTTTGAATTTGTTTTGGGGCTGCTAAACTAGTATCTATTGTTGAATTTGTATTATGAAATACCCGCAAAGATTTACACCAATTTTAAATGAAAATATAATTATTTGTAATAATGTAAATTAATGACTCTAATCAAATCCACTCAATTAAATAAATATGAATTTTTAAGTTGCTTTTGGTCAACCCAACTTAAAATAAGAGTACAAAAATACTATTAAATATCGAACTTTACTATTAAATAGGTTGGATTGGGTCTGATTGTATTCCACATTTGATCTATGTTAATTATATATTTTAAACTATTTCATACAAAACACTTATCACGAATTAAACTTTAATTTTGATCATCGTATTTTTAATATCAGTTATACTTAATATGCTTTACAAAACCATTTTTGGAATACCGAAAAAAGGTGCATTGAAAACATTTAATTAGTTATTCGAACTATCTTTAGGGAACCTTTTGTACAGTTTGTATCTCTATGTAAAACAATAAATCATTAATTTTAAGTTCACAAATTTACATTTTTATTCTTTGTCTGTACTTAGTTTTTATAATATTAAATTCTTCGGATAAATAAGCTCTGCAAATTAAGAGGCTCACTTCTACAGTAAAACATAAATGAAATACATAGAGAACGTTTTAATATTTCAATTTACAACTTAATATAAGTTATATATCTATATATATATAACTTAACAATGTTTATATCTTATTTTAACTAATTTACTACTACTAATAAAACATTTAAATGTAATAGTCGATAAAAGTTTGTCTGTTTGAATGTTAATAATAAAATGTAGTGAAAACACGGAATAGCTGGCCATACAGTAATAATCGTAAAATTTTCTTATTAAAATTTATTGTTAAAAGTGTCTTAACTGACATTTGTTGCACTACAGATTAAATATTACTGGAAATTTGTTTGTTAAGTACATTAACTGTAATACATTTTTAATACATTAGTTTAAATACATTTTTAAAAGCCCAAGAATAATATAGGATATCGATAAAACCAATCAAATCATTATTCAGTAACAGAGCAAATGTTTAATCTAGTCCTCTTAGAATGAATAAATGTTTAAAATTTGCATGCAATCCTATTTAAGTAGTTTGTTTTAAATCATAATTTCAAAACTTACCCCGTTCAATCAAAAAGAAATAAAATATTTATATATTTAAAGGTAGATACAATATTTTCTAAATTAATAAATTAATAATACATCTTAAAGCTCTGACAGTATATAAGCTTTACTACTCGTGTTTAAAGGATGAAAACTTTCCGTAAAAGTCAGTTTAGTAATTTGTTTAAGTTGCATACCGGTAATATGCTAGCCGTGTTTACTCGATAATGTGGAAGTCTACCGCCTTAAGGGTCTTCTATACCTTGCGTAAAACAGATAAAATATGCACTTCGTATTACCGTGTTTCGGACGCCGTTTTTCAACCTAAAAAGATGTGAAACATCTTAAATTGTTCTTAAAGGCTTTGTGCTTTTGTCTTATACCTCATAATTGAAAGAAATCGTCGGCAACTCCTTTTAATCAACAGTTTAAATGAGTAAAAATCGATTATTTTTAACGCATTTTTTGGGAGTTTTAAGCGATAATTTCCATATTTCAAGGTAACACGTAAAAAATATAAAGCCTTCTTTATAACTTAAAATAGTTTCCCAGATTATTAATTTATAAATAGAATTCGAAACACGGTATTACGAATGCATGTTTCTACGATTTTGCGGCTTGAGTCAGGCCTTTTGCATTGAAATCATACTGTACACTAGAGAGTTTTCTTCAAGGTAAAGAAGAGCCTTAATAAACTTAAGTTGTGTATTAGGTATTTCATATTGTACGGTACGTTTTATGTACTGTAATGTGAACATTGTATTATGTATGCTGAAGTTTCGTATTACAAACAGTTTGGCAACATAATACAGTATAACGAAATCAAACCAGTAAAAAAAGCTACCCAAGATAAAGTTTTATATGTTTAACGTTGTTTGGGGACAATTAAAAATATGAAATAGTAAAATTGATGCGAAACAACAAAATTTCTTTTTCCATAAATTCTGGTCAACGCTATTATACATTGTTCTGCAAATTTAACCTATATAATAGAGTTTCCTGTTACCACCACAAACTTTTAGTTAAAATATGTATAAATAAAATACCAAAGATTGATTACATAAACATACAGTAGCCCATTAGGTTCACGCCTTACTGACTGGTAACAGATTAAACCATGAAGTATCTGAGACAAGCAAGCAAGGTTTATTTTCTTGTTTTATTTTGTTTGACTTAAATCCTGGATTTACGTACAAGTTATTGCTATAACAGTTTTAATGTACCTACAGCCTGGACTATAAATATGATAAAAATACGTAGTTCCCATGCAGTTTAGGTTCTGAAAATATATCTTACTACTAGGCGTAGTAATAATAATGTAAAACTTTCTTTACTTTGTACACTCTAAAATTACATAATCATGATAATAGAATTTGTTTATAAATATATCAGCTGTTTACCAAAATGTGCTTTTGCCGTTGTGTTTATTATGTCCACTGTTTATTATTGATGTGTCCATTATGTTTACCGTTACACGATTTGATATTATTTTCTTCTTGGTTTACATACAAAAATTTACAACATTGGTATATATTCAAAATAACTTCATTGTCATCATTCTTACCTTAGTTAAGTAGCCTATGTGTAAATATGCACTATTACTTAACTACAAATGTGTTTGGGTTGTAATCAAAAATACATACCCATAATTTGATGACCGAGAGATATTAGTTTATTCGTGATACCCAATGTTATCTTTTATATGATTCCTTAGCAAAAGCTTGAAATTGACAAATACATGTTTCTGAGAAAGTAGAAATTGACAAAAAAAGGTTTGTTAAGTTATTTATACAAATTTTGAAATACTATGAAAAATAGACTAAAATTCTAATCCATGTAAAATAACTAAAAAGTCACACAATTAAAACCCTAATTATACACAAATCAGGCTGCTTGTCTACTATATCATAGATTTGTTTGGTTCTCTTGTAAACTCATTAATAATGTTGATTGCTGTGTTTGTGTTTGGGATTCGTAACTATAGAAATGTTGTTGATTACAGATTGAATTGGATAATTAATTAATATTACTTCATCAGAAAAAATATTAAGGTTAAATACAGTTTACAGAACCACTATTCCAAATTTATATTGGTAGACAATTTTTAACCTATGACCTTTAAACCTTCCTTCATAACAACTTATATGTGGTTTTTCCATTGCTGTCAATTAGAGAAAAATTATATTTACAGCTATTATTGTCGGTTGAAAATTATCTCAAAAACCGTCAGATAAATGTTTGCAACTTATAAAACACTCGGAGCAACAAATTTGTTTACAACTTTTACATGCAGCCATTTTGAGTTCCACCGCGGGTGCTGCAACTGACGCTTATTTTGCTCAATATTGAATATAAATCAACTTATAGAAATTAAATTTATTCCGTATAAAATTCATCGAAAAAATGCAATGCTACCTCCGTACTAATTAATAAAATCCAAAAATTCTACTGATTACACGTATTTAAGTATAGTATCACCTAGCATGACACTTGGTGTGTGATTCAAAATAAGTTTTTACTCAAGTGTGTGTATGGAACTTAGTTTTACACCGAGTGATTGACAAACAGTTTTTAGCAAAGAAGTCTCTAGTTGCATTTACTTCGCTCTAATTGATGTACATAATTTGCTTGAAATCTTAGGGTTGGTTTATCAGCAAATTAAATTATTCTATCCACACATATACTGATTAAGACAAATCATTAATATATATTTAAATACCAAGAACTTATCCTTGCTGATCCTTTCTCCCTGCTAAGTCTGTATAGTATTCCTGTAACATTACCATATTTGTTCTATTTCAAAGATGTGAGTTTACCAAAAATAATGGAATCTCTGTAATACCCATGTTCTTACAATTCTTAAATAATACACCCAAATCAACACAATCAATAGCTTTAGAAAGGGAGGCATATATCCATAACTTCCCATTTTGATCAAACGATTCAATAAGGATTCCATTACCTTTACTATTCCATCAAATATGGAGGGACGACATAAGAGGATCAATCCTTTAGACATAGGCGAGCAATGCTTCAGCTGATATAACAAAATGATTATGTTCTAGTACTTAGGAGTAACTCGTATAAATTACTCCCAAAAATATAATGTCAATATAAATAAAGCTACTAGATAAGTTCTCTTGTTAGATGTAGTTTTAATCAATACAAAAAGTTACATAAATAACTTTATGATTTCGTCGAACTAGATTTAATTTTGAAATGTGCATTTTGACAGTAAATATAATTTTACATACTTTTATGAACAAATAATGTGCAGAGGGTTTCAATATTATGTTAATACTTAAATGGTAGAAAACAATATGTGAACACTACTTGTTGTTTTAATCAACAATGAGTAGTAGTGAATACATTTTTAACACCTGATCAATTGTAGCAATTTTGTAATCAATAAACATGAATAGATTATGTTGTTGGTCTTATATGCATCGGTTAGGCTACACAATGGCTGTTCGTTTAACGTTGGATAAAAGAAAATTTGTGGCAAGCTGTATGGAAGTGATTGGTTTACCAACAGTGGTTCATGAGAAGTATCGAAGGAAATTTGCACATGACCCTCTAGCTGTTTAACAATATATCGCATCTACAATAAGTTTGTGGAGACTGGATCAGTTGCCAACAATTATCAAGAAAATGCAGGACGTCGAAGATATGATGGTGCGACTAGAACACTGCTGTTGAACAGCAATCCTTGCTGCAAAGCCCTTCGAAATCGAGTGGACTCTGCAGTTTGGAAACAGGAATGCAAGGCGCATCTTCAGACATAATCTTGAGTTAAAGCTTTATCACATCCAAGTTGCCCAATATTTAACATTGGCAAGCTTAAGTTAGTGGAAGCTGTCAGGTGTTAGCTGAAATGACATATATCTAGCATGACATTATTACTGAAATTGCATTCAGTGATGAAGCCACTTTTCTCACAAGTGGACCTGTCAATCGACACAACACAATTTTCTGGGCCTCTAAAAAGCCACGAGTCTATCGGGAGTATGAACGTGACTCACCAAAAGTAAATATTTATTGCGATGGACCGCTTTTAGAAAAATTGGGACCTACTTTTTGCATATAATAACAATGACTACAAGACGTCTATTTATCGATGTTGCAGCAGTACGCCATTGATCAACTACATCTTCTAGTCCTTCTTGCAGGGTATTTCTAACAAGATGGAGCTCAGCCCCAACGGGCATTAAATGTTCGAACCTATCTCAATCAAATATTTTCAGGTCAATAGATTGGTCGTGATGAACCACCGTGCCGGTCTCCAAAGTCGTCTGACTCGATATCCTGTGATTTCTGGATCTGGAGTATAGTAAAAGTGCGAGTGTATAGCAGAAAAGTTGGTCGCATCACTGAACTGAAGGACCTGATACGGGATGCGGTATCATCCATTCTTCGTAAAACGTTTGTACTTGCTTTGCTTGCTTCTGTAAAGTGTTGGTTTTTGTGAGTAGAACATAATGGTGACCAGGTTGAGCATATTTTATTTTTGTTTATATCCTAGAAGGAGAACATTTAATACATTGTTTCTTTTTTATTCATAAATGTATGCAGGCTAAGTAAATTTATTAATTCTGCCATTTAAGTGTTAACATAATATTGAAACTCCCCGTACATAAACCTGACTAAAACTATTTAAAACAGAAACAAATAACAAGCAAGCAAAATACTGTATCTGTTACGACAAGACTTTTGTTACATCAATGGTCCAGTGTGCCAAGGGATCTTCCTTCCCTCGGTTAATGCAATGTTCTGAAAATAACCAACATTCTTAAATAAAAAATATTTTTCACTTTGTCAAATATAAACCTATAACTATGTTAATGTTTTACACAACTACAATAACTCACACAACCCTACGGTTTTAATGTAGTTATAAACATTAAAATAATATACTATTTATCCTAGGAAAGAAAACGTTTCTATGAAACTAAGAATACAGACATACAGTAAACTTTATCATTGCGAATATATAGTCTGGTGGGTAGAGAAGTAGGTTAACGATGTATGGATTTACCATTGCTCTTTCATATGCATGAGTGTTGTTATAAGATGTTAAATCTAATGTGAAGAAATTCAATAAAATATTATATTTTATAGAAATAATTACATGGTAAAATATAGTTATTTTGGTTTTTACTGTTAAATATATTATAAAGGAATATTTCTAATAATAGGCATAACAACTCTTCAACATAAATGCAAATCGATTAAAAATAAACTAAGGCGATACGTATTAAACTTTACATTATTACTGGACCCCAAAAACATATATCACTGAATACTACGTCATAGTAAAATCCACCTTTGCGTGAAACACTGAGTTCCTTTTCGAGAATATCGTATTGAGAGACAATAGCGATCATTTAACTGTTATTAACACGACGAAATATACTAAAATTTTATTGTAAATTTATTTTTTAGTAGGTTATTTCATTGTTAAAAATAAGAACTCTCAATGTTATTACTACATTGTTCAACCTTATTAATGCAATTAATAAAATACAAATCAGACCTTAAAAAAATCAATATGGTGACATGGTATTTACTTCTACATTTATTACTGCTAAGAAACGCATAGTTTAGGATAAATAGTTTGTTTCGAAAGAAATAATAAGGAGGGAAAACAACTTTCTACAGACAAAATACATATACGGAATTCATGCATAACCTAAGACCTATATCTTTTAAGATGCTGCTGTCAATTTATAATAACTCCTGTAACTCCAAAGAAAATTTGCCTGATTAGCGGAGAAAATCCACAGTTATTTGTATATTTACATGGACCTTTATATATATAAACTATATTTCTTTATTTTAGTTATACACCCTCAAAAACCTGCTAGCTCTTTTAGGACATACAGACACATACCATTGAAAACATATTAGCAAAAACACAAGAGATGATAATCGTATACAAACTAAATTGGTACTTGGAAAATTAAAACTTGCTCGCAGAGAAACAATCAGGTTTCCGCCAAAATAGAACTGCTTCATATAAGTCAATAAGATTAACATAAGATTTCAATGCAGCATTTAATCGTCAAGAAAGTAAATCGGCTGTATTTGTTGATTTCAGGGATTATTAGACTTTGTATGAAGAAGAAACTTACTGTAACCTAAGCATCATAAATGTAAAGGGTAAAATACTATTCTGGTTAAATAGATAGATGTATCAAAGATATGCTAAGGTTATATGTGTCGATACCTCTTGTAAACAGAAATTAGCAACAAAAAACAACACTCAATAGAACACCAAATGAACAAAGCCTCAGTCATGTGAAACAAATGATGTATTTTTGGGAAAACATAACCTTGGACCTTTTTAAACAAAGTTTAAATGGTTGGTAAAGTAAATTTAGGTTATTTAACCTGACGGATATATTATGTGATATATTGTTTATGAATGTTGATATATAAAGTGGATTAGCACTTTGGCATAGTGGGATTACTGCAAATGTTATCCATGGATAACGGAAGCGTACACAGCCATTTATATATAAGGAGTCTACAATATATAAGTTGGTGGCTAAGCTGCATTAGGGATCATCTAAAGAAGTTGTGTGTTTTGTATAAAACCTTTCTTGGTTCTCATGCCTTTCTAAATCTGAAACGTGAAAATGTCAATTGCTAATATTGCAATAGCCATTGAAAATATATCATCTTGTTACAAAAAATATTTAGTAACTTAGGAACCGATTATTGATGTTGCAATAGTTCATGACTGTATTATTATATAATATGTTTAAATATAAATTGAATTTCTAGCAAGAAGTGTCGTAATATTTAATTGTTTAAAGTATTTTTTTTAATTTCAAGAACTACGTTTTTAAAAGGTAAGAATAGTGAGAATGTAGCGCACAAGAGACAAGCAAATACAATTATATTATAGTTTACAAAAAAGTTACCATGAATAATGATCCCGAGGAAAGTAGAGGGGTTGTTTGAATTTAAAGTTTACCCATTAGTCAAAGAGTCAAGGCTTAACACTAAACAATGTCGGGTTCAAAGAGAGACATTTACACCGGGGAGGTAGAGAAAAGTTTAATTAATTAATGGTGGTTGATGGAATGTAACATTTATATTAGAAAATGTAAAATTATTAAAATTTACAATAGAGAGTGTAAATCGATATACTATTAATTTGTACGATTTATAGCACTGACCTAGGTAGGATTCTACTTTAAGGAAAAAACAACAACATTCAACATTTAGTAAGTTCTACAATTAATTATTTAGTCTTGCCTATAATGGTTTCGTCAGTGACAGCATTTACACGACAGCTTACCTCAGCCTGTGTTACTGGCGAAACCAAGGTATAAAAGACTTAATCAATAATAATGGTGAAAACTTACCAAATATTGTGTGTATGTGTTTTTTGCTAGTAGTAATTTATTTCGAGTTAGTTTAAAAAAAATACATTTAACCTTTAATAAAGATTTTGGTATACAAAATTGATGGAATTCAGTCAAGTGAATTGTTATGAATGGTCTTAACTGTCGTTTTTAACAAGAAATATAATGTTTCATACAAATCAGTTTGTGCACGGGTAATAGGAATATTGTTTATATTTTTAGTAATACAGTACATCATAATATTCCAGGTGGAAAGACCAACAGACTGACCTTAACTATGCTACCTACTACATTTATTTTTGTAACATCTAAACGCGGTATATTTAAAATACACATTCAAACAACACAATGATAGGTTATAAATAGAAATATTTAGTTTCTTAAGACAGCTGTTTATTCAAGTAAGATTACTTAAGATAAACTAGTTCTAGAAAGGACATAGCTTTATAATGTGTATGTAAATAAACGGTACCAGGAACTGGCACATACTTTCTCACAAATACATTTAAATTACTAAACAGATTCACTGTGACTTGTAGGGTGGGGTAGGAGTGTTTTTTTATTAATGTTGGAGATTAACTAATAAATATTATTATTATTACTATTATCTAGAGAGAAAACTATTCGATCGATTTCGAAAAAATTTGCACCAAACACGTCAATTAGGTCTTCATAGATGCACGTAAAATGGTTTTGAAATTTTTTTTAAAACAACCCGCTTTATGGCCAAAAAACCCCCCAAAACAGTTATTATTATTATTATTATTATTATTATTAGCTAAACGAGAATTTTTAGAAAGATGCTGGTTTTTTAATATAGTAGGGCACATTAAAGGCTACAAATAAGCCAAATTTTATCAAAATCTTTAGAGCCGTTTTTTAATAAAAAAATAATAACTGATTTTTTGGGGGTTTTTTGGCCAAAAAGAAGGTTGTTTTTCAAAATTGTTCAAAACCCTTTTTCGTGCATCTATACAGGCGTACTGGACATGTCTGGTGCAAATTTGGTTGAAATCGATCGAACAGTTTTTCTCTAGCTTTGTCTACATACAGACATACATACATACAGACATACATACATACAGACATAC
>JAGFPH010003529.1:53111-86797 GCA_018207615.1 Philaenus spumarius
TTGCATTTACCAAAGTCAATTAGTTCTATAAAATCTAAAAGTTAAAAAATTTTCGTACAAGTCTATTTATTAAAAGTAAGTAACATATCTCTCTTGTTACAAGACCTATTCTAATATCCATGAGAAGGAAAGTAGTGTTCGACGTGTGAAGGGACTATCTGTAGAGCATTCTATAATTTCATGGTTAAATAGTTCTTAAGGTAAGCATAGCAGCTGATTTAAAAAAAAATCACTACACTTATATTGAAGCTTTACTGCGTTTACTTTTTGAAATACACAAACATGATACATGATACATTATGGTGTGGGATTTATACTATAGTCTAGAATTGTTTTTATAAAGTACGAAAAACGAGAAAGTATTCTTTTATTCAATCTTTGCGAGAGATGCATCCTTCATTTACTCTTCAAACTTTATATAGAGGCTCGTTTTCCACAAATAATACTGTATACTGATGTAGCGCTTAACTTTTCAATTTACTGTATATGCTTCAGATGGCCATGCAAAGTTTAATATGTATTTGTAGTAGTTTTTGCTGTCTCATTTTAGTACTTATTTTTTGCGTGGTACATAAACAAGCCTGCATAAGTAGTATTTTATGAATAATTTACAAGTCTGTGCTAATAAACCAGGTATGTAATAAACACTTATATACTGACAGAATATAATTTTATTAATATCAGTTTGTCGGCGACCGTTTTGAATCTATCGAACCATTCCAGGATTATTAGGTTTAGCATGTTTTTATCCTTAATTTTAAGTAATAAAAACCATATAAGTTTTTATCAAAGTTATTTCATGTGTTTAAAAGGTATAGGTAAACATTCTGCCTTGTCACAGAATGTGTAAGAAAGAATCTAAAATAATATATTTATTTCATTTATCTTTATTTTAGTATATATAATAATTGTATGATTTTATATAAATAAAAAACAACACGGTTTCTCATAAAAAACTTTTAATAATGACCTGGTCATCGAAACGCGCTTGAATTATTAAACTTTTTTTATGAGAAACTGTGTTCTGTTTTTTATTTCTATAGTGTTATTTCTCATAAGTCCAGTTGAAGTTTAAATTTTATTGTATGATTTTGTTTATACTTGTGTGGGTTTGATTAATCAACATAAATTTTAAACATTGTAAACATGTTTAGAGGCACGCATTTTTTTTCTATGTTATGTTCTACTAAGAAGTAGCTATATATAACTAAATAATAGCATACAAAGAACGTATTATATGCATGTAGTTTAGGGGTTATAAAGTTGGTGCGACTGTTGTGAAGGGCTTTTATATATATAATTTTCTTTGTTGTTTCAAGCGTGTCATAGGACATTTTTTGAAAACATTGAGCTTACACTGTACGTGAAACACATCGTTTAGTGTAAAATTCAAAAGTAACCAAACGAATTAGGTTTGAGTTTGTCCCTTGCTTAAGTTACAAAAATCCCTATTAGTTTGATCAAAGTGGTTTGACGTATTTCAAAGGTATAGGTAAACATTCTACTTTGTAAGAAAAACATTTTTTAATGTCAAGTTCGAAGGCAACAAAGACTAAAGTATAATTAGATTTTTACAAAACCTAATGACTTACACAGAAAATTTCAAATAATTTTCATTAAATAATTCACACTTTGATGTAAGACTACAACATATATTATCCTACAGGAAAATAGCATAGTTAAAAGTAGTATAAGCCTACTAAGATAAATTTCGATAACTAGTTTTGTTTTGGCATAGCTTATGAAAACCACAAATTAGTTTTCTCTCAAAGATGCTCTTGTTTACACTCCTTGCTATTCACGTATTTCTAATTTCTAGTACTAAAGTATATTATGTATTTTACATTTTAGAAAGCCTTCTGGAATAATTCTGTAGCCTAAACAAATTTAAAAAGGTTTAAATTATTTATTATTTAAACATGCTGACCTTACCTCTAGAAGTTCTTAACCCACAATAGCATTTATTTTTGAAATGTTTTATTATATTACAAACCCTATTACACTAATGAACATCAACAGTAAAAGCATTAATACTTTAGTAGAAAACACATTCTCCATTAGCCAATCCTTACAACAAGACTGTTTGAGAACTGCGTTGACTCCTCGTGATCTACATTGTTAAATGTTTTTCTTGAAGGGCACAAATTACATTGGACCTGCAAGGAAAATGTTAACATTTCATATTTGTATGTTGTGTACTTCCTATAGATCATTATTTCAATAAATTTCGTTTTTGTGTGTTGATATAGTATTTAAAATCAATAATTCAGATATCTAATGTAGACTAAAACTTTCTGGAAATCCCCGAAAAAAAAAGCGGGTGGTATTCAAATTGCAGTTTCTAACAAACTGCAGTAAGTTTTTGAGAATAAATTACTTGATATATAAAATAATATATACCCTCAATAGTTTTTGATATTGTAATTTATAAAAAATGCACAATTTCGTTGAATACTATAACAGGCAAAACCTACAACAATCAATTACAATCATACTTCAAACTTCTAATAAACTAGACTTCACACAAACGGTTGCAGTTATTAAACAAAATGTTTGAAATGGATTTTGATAACGTTTTCAAGATTTACAAACATTTTCATAGATTTTTATCTGCCAGCAAAGTCAACCCTTCTTGTAATGGTTTATCCTATTAAACATTGTTTCAAACATAACTTTTAGATACTATTAAAATGTATACAATAAATTTGAACAAATTCCATACTGTTCCTACTAAGGAATTATGAACTCTTCAACCACTATTTTTCTTCTACATCTTGATCTAATGGTTGATGTTAACAAAAAACTATTCAAGCATATTTTTGGTACTACTCTTAGGAGATGTAACAACTAAAAACGGATCCATTTACAGATTTATATATAATATGTAGATATATATAATATATTTTTGATAATTTATAATATTATAATATTATAAAATACTTATTTTAAACATAACATAGAAAAAAACGTTGAATAAAATTCAATAAAAAAACACAAAAATTAAATGTACATTTAAATTTAAAAAACCTGTACCAAATAACAATACGTCACACTGGTATATGTCAAGTTCAGTTCATTAACTTCTGTTGGAAGAGAATAACGTCTTCGTATTCCCAGTTTAAACTATGTTGTAATACCTTGAACGTTATTTTATTTTTATAAAACCCTTAAATATACAAATTACTTCCTTTATACATCAAAGCCGGGACAAAAATGTTAATTTCCTCTCCCCGTAGCTTCATCGTATAACATTTCTCCATAGTGAATAAATATTGATTAAAAGTTATAAATAATTCGTCCACACAGCTGGACTGCTGACGTGAGTTGAGCAAATTTCCAAAATTAAGTTTATATGCCTATGTTTTAGGGTTTCAACCAACAATTTGGGAAATAGGTCTACTCACGAAGGCGTTGAACGCAGGCGTCTGTGTGTACGCAATATATTAGTAGATTTTTTTTGCGCCTAGTGGCCTCGCGAGTTTGCCCCACTTGGCTTCGAACCGGGTACTTTAATGGTATTTTACGTTTTGGTTTGATTTTGGGGGAACCGAGCGAGCTATAGGTCGCGTAAAAAAACTAAATGTGCAAAATAACATCCTACATTTATATTTTTAGAAAAATTCTAAAAAAATTTAATTTTCGTAGTAAAAATCTCAAAATTTTTTACTTTCGTTCAAAAAAACGTACTTCCGGTTGTTGATTTTTTTTTGGCTAAGTAACTCGTCCAAGCGACGTAGACAACCAACATGTGTACCAACTAATAAACAAATCGGACTTAAAATTCGGCCGCTAGAGTACGAACATATATATACTTATAAATATATATATATATATATATATATATATATATATATATATATATATGCTTTTCAATGAAACCCCAAAAAGTGTTTTGGGACCATGATCGGTACTCATTTGCTATTCCCGACCTCGGGTCTTACCATAAGGACCACTGCAATAGCTCAATTTTTCCTATGAAAATTCGCTAATAATTTAGTCAAATTAAATACTTATATTCTAAGAATGCTATGAAGATAATATTTATCTTGTAAGTAACATAATTAAGTTTTATTCTTCTATTTGTTTTATTATCAATTTGTTTCTCTTTGATGATTGTTTACTCAAAATATCTCACTTAGAACTAAACACTATATCATTTGATGATAATATTTAATTTAATAGTGCTTCATATTTTTATTTTACATTCGTCTATGAAAATTAATCCATTATGAAATATACTTGGTATGGCTTGTTAATTTTAAGGCTTAAGTAAAATAATATATAACACGTATTTTTGTTATCTGTCACATCCATTAAGCTAGAAACGTTCACAATCCACATACACTGAACATTTAACAATTTCCTTGAATAAAACTGTAGTAAAGAATGGAAGGAAATTTTGTATAAATTTTAAGCTTGCTATAAATGTTGGGTGCATTTAGCAACATTTTTCCTGCAAAAGTTTAATGTAAAGACTGTATTTCGTTGCTATTTTAAATGATTACTTACTTATTACATATTAATGTTAGTTGTTATTACATTATACATATTATATTAGTAATGTTCGGTTATATTTAAACAGAACACATCATGCTATACGAAACATACACACCTTCAGCTCCAATTGCATTTAACTTGATAATTACATTAACATACAAACCTATATTCATACAATTTGGCCTCCAATATTAATCATTAGATTCCATGATGCAAAGTCCTAGTGTTATATGTAAGCTACCTTACAGAAACAGCAAGTAATGGTCGTTTTATATATTGGGTAATGATTTGAAGATTTGTATTTTTAAGATTGTATTTAATTTAGTAGATTAAAAAAATAACAACAACAATTCCGTAAAAATCTAAATATTTATTTTAATGTTAAAAATCAAAATATATTTAGAACATTTTTGTATTTACAGACAGTATATAAATACATTAAACCTGTTGCTTTTACCATAAATAAATATGATTGGTACAAGTTGTGACAAAAATAAGAGATTTAACCTAACAAATTAAAAAATGTTCACAAATATTATTTTATAACTTATGAACTTCTTGAGTTAGCATTGATTTATTACTTGCGGAACACGAACATGAGAAGAAGCAGGAGTGATAAATTAAAAAGCTGTAGATTTGGTTTCAAGTTGGAAATACATTATTTATTGATTTATAAATACTATACAATTAAATTGCATAACCTAAACATACATGTTTAAGCGTCGTGCATCGTCTATAACTGAGTTCAATAATGAATTTCATAAAATTGCAGGAAAAAATTGCACGAATGTTTATTGTAGTATTTTGTTTTCTCTGAAAAAAATTAAATTTAAGTTATACAAAATATTTTATGAATCAGATATTTGCAATCTATTTTAAAAAAACATTACCTAATTATTTGTGTTGTACATGTTTTAAAAAATAAAACAATGTTTTTTCATGATCAAGTCGCTACTATAACCTGACCTTTTTACAAGTAATAGATTTACTCATTTAATTAAGGTATATATTTTTAGGCCTACTATTTGTTTAATTTTATGAACAAATTTTATAATTTTTTCAAACCTATAATTAATTGTGTATGACATATTATATACTATAATATATATGTATGACATGAATTATCTATACTAATATTATAAAGAGGTAAAGTTTGTTTGTTTAGATAATTTAGTTTAGATAATATTATAAAGAGGTAAAGTTTGCTTGCTTGTTTGTTTGTATGTATGTAGGGGATAATCTCTGGTACTACTGAACCGATTGAAAAAATAGTTTTACTAATAAAAAGCTACACTATCCCTGAGTAACATAGGCTATAATTCATTTAAATATTTGTAAATTAGTCGGAAAAAATTCTTAAGTTAGGCCTAGAATGATAAACCAACACATGTATTTACATTTATTATCATAGCAACCAATTGAATAAAATAACAGATAATATAGCTGTTTGCTCCAATATTTCCATTAACAGCTGATTTAAAAATTTGAAGCAATTATTTTTGTATTTCTAGCTTCTAGGTTAGGGTTTTAAATTGTAGACCCGAGCCTTGCTGGTTCTTTTAACTATTAATATAACTGCTGTTATAAAATGTAAGAAATAATTTAATTTGAACATTTAACATTATATACGATCTAAGTTTTGAGGTTATTATTAATCCTACACCTTTATTGTAAATAAAACATACCATATGTTTTTATAAGGTCCCATTGGGGGTTGGCGTGCGGAGCTCGCAGGGGTCTCTCCAAGTATTATATAAGAGTCATATTTTATATTATGTGAAGTATTTGTTTTTTGGAAAACTATACCAAAATAAGTATCCATAATATAATAATGGTAACATTTAGATCAGCAAACCGTAGCCTACACTGAAATTGAAAAAATATATCCTTTGGCAGCTGCTACAATATTGTAATTTCCTTTTTGTATAACAGTTATTTCTTATGACAGAGCTTATTTTTCCTCATTTTAAAGCTTTTGAACATTAAAATATCCTTTTTGACTAGAATTAAATACAACAATTTTAAGTTAGATATAGATTGGTAACTAATGTTATTCATTGGACATTTTTCTTTGAACTATTCAAGAAATATTTAACTTTATATTTAAAAAAAATTTCAATAAGCTTATATTTTGTTTATAAATAATAAAAACCTTTTACTATAAATATTTAAATTGTTAGTTTGTAAAGATATTATAGGCCTAATTCACAGTTACTTTACCGAAAATAATGTTAAAATATAAATTGTGTAAATATTGTTTGCACATAACATCAGAAAACGTTTACATCGGCATTACTATACATAGGATTGACGTCTTAAAAACTGATAAATAATACATATACATCCTTTGTTAATTATATTTTATTACCTGTCGTTTAAATTTAATTCTAAACGTTCTTGGGCGCCAACGTCTAAACATATTTTGCCCCAAGGTAGAATCCTTATTACTCTTAATTTTTTGGGAAAAGTGATACTTCTATGACTTGAAAAATAATGTTCGCCATACACGATAAAGCAAACCCATTTTATTTACTAAAACTATATAAAAGTGCCATGCAAGGTAAATCACACAGTATTGCCAAAATTCAACTCCAAATAAACAATTTGCTACTATTTATTCTGCAACAACTGTGTAATATTACGTTTGATTCTATTACCAGCGCAATAGAAGCCACTCTTAGCATTAGTTATATAAATTTGTTACTTTAATTAAAATATACATAGACTGGAGTCTTCTGGCAATTTATTGTCCAACTTCGACAATTACGCCACAAATGAGACCAATTGTGCAAAGTTGTAAAACAAAGGCTAACAAGACAATAGGGTTTGCAAATGTGTAGCTTTCAAGCTTCACTGAATTAAGGAGAAACCCCTTTCCTTATTTAATTCCTAATACAAAATCAGAAGTAGACCTAGATTGCTAACAATACCTACTCAAGAGACTTAGAATATAAACTCTAATAGACGAGGAAATATACAACCACATTTCTGAAGAAATCACCGTATCATATACCAACAGCTGTTTATTTCCTGACATATGTTTCAGGTGGATAGTCTCATTGGTATTACCTTGTTTTGCATATAAAATTACCTTCATCAATATATCATATTAGCGTAGTAGTTCTTGACGTATGAAAGAATTCGTTGAGAGATTAATTCTAGTGATTTTTTAAAGAAACCAGTAATGTTTTCAAATAAAGAGTTGCGTGTAGCAAGCAGCAGTAGCTTAACGCAGGGCTATATTCTATAGCCCTGAGCTTAACGTATGGCTGCGCGTGGGTAGCACTTAGGATGTTTTTCATGTTGCCAGGTAAAAGGAAAACTGAAGTGTAACAATTATTGGTTTCGTTAATATGAAGATGTTAAATAAAATGTATAATTTTTTAGAACCAACTTCATGTCAAGGCTGTTAGAATGTCAATTCAGGGCAATTTAAGTTTATAGGTAATCTGCCACTTTATTATTATTTTACAAATTTATAAAAATGTACTAATAGCTATTTATACTCACTATTTAAAAAATATATATTTAAGTTAAATAAACGAAAATATATATCAATTAAACTAATATCAAACTGTATGGTAAATTTAGGTATTGCTGTTAGAATACTTAATGTGAGTGTTACATCGTATCCCATATGTGTTCAAAAAACTACCTTCAGACTGATTGATTATACAAAAAGTATTTTCCCGCAAGGTTTCTATAAAAAGAGTTTTAGTTCTAAAGATAATCTATATTATTTATCCAGATAAAAAAGGCCTCTGAATTTACCCTGGACACTTTATATGCCAGAAACATAATCAAATATTGTAGGTTATATTTTCATCTATGTTATTTACTCTTTGTGCTCTTTGCGGAAAACCAATTAAAATTACGGATTACGTATATTTTTTATAAAAATAGAGAATTTATAAGAGCTTGTATTTGTTAAACCCTTTGTAGTAGATGCGGCTGTTTAACGAATATATTATTTACTGATGTTTGATGTGTGCAACACTTGAACTAAGTAATAGGTCTATTAATATTACTAGATCTGCCAGAATAATGCAATGTGCTTCCTTAAACCATAATATATATAAATATTGAATTATTAGTGCTACAAATTGAAAATAGTAATTAAATGTAAGTATTTCCAAATGTAGTACAGATAGCAAAAACAAATTTTCAGCATGTCACGAGTGTTTTTGTAACGATTAAAACTTGCATGGTGGTACCGGTAACTCTGTATTTACAAGTAAAACATATAACAGACTAATTGCATTGCCTTTTAGGAGAGGACGAAAAGGTATAAAAGTGACATGAAGGTGTACGTTTGACAAATAAAATAAAAAATCTCCGGAGAATTCAAACAAACCCTTTCCCAGTTCAGAAAACCAATATGCCTCACAATTTCAAGTAAGATAAACGGAATTGTTTCTACTTCGACAAGCATCGAAACTCCGTTTCCTTTTCCAATAAAAACTTTGATGGATTTTTCGGGAAAGTATTAGATATATCGTATATATAGAAATACAGTAGATTTAACATTTATTTCTATTTAATAGAGGTTTCACGAGTTGAAAAATTGATTCAAGTTCAATTAATTACTTTTATTATAACAAACCATACACATTATATTTATCACGGACGGAAAACATTTATGTTTATACGATATCCTGTTCATTTTTATCAGCATTGCTATACACGCTATACTATAGGGTGTACTGAAGAAATTGTGTAAAACATTTGTTATTACAACTCTGTTCAAACAAAATAATGATCTAGCTTATATAAAAGATGAATTTAAACTAGCAGGTAGCAATAATGTAAAACCCGATCAGGCCAAGAGACAAAAATGAATTATAGGGGCATTCAAGAAGAACAGAAATTTTGGTTGTATGTTGGAAGAAGGGATTCCTGGATTTTGAGTAATTAAATAAATATATAAATGATTGCCTAACGGTTCAAGTTCGTTGTTTGAAAACAACAATATATATATTGAGAAAATATAACTTGAACACAGAATCTCACAACTAATACGTTTAACTCAAACACGTTTAAACGACAAAGTCGTCATCTTCAGTGATGCATGAGCTGCAATAATATAACTGAAAATGGCGACTAAAGGTATAGTTGACAGTAAATAATGTTGTAAAACGTACTTACTTTGTAGGTGAGTCATTTGATTAAATGTTATATTTGTAGTGGGATTTTCGTTAAGTAGAGTATAAATAAGATTTAAAGAATAATACACTCTTTAAAAACCCCAATCCCCAAACTAATAAAACATTTTATACATTAGTTAAAAACCAAGATGCATCTCTTTGTAATAGACATTGTGAATGAGAGAAGATTGATGATGAGAAGAGAGCACATGAAATATCATTCAAGAGCCTGCTTCTGTTAAAATTGTAATAATTTGGTTACAAAGCATCATCATGGAGCCGGCTTTTTTAGATATGATGCAAAATTCGTTAAATTTGTCAACAGTATGCCATAGAGGTTAAAATTTAAAACCATACTTGGCCATGGTAAAACGCTTAGAACACAATTAATGCAATTATTTTTTAGCCTACTTACAAACAGTGATTTTGGAAAATTTCAATTAATATCAGCCCAGATTTAATCTTGGACCTACTCATCAGTGATACGAAAATAAATTCAAGTAAATTATTGAGATGTTAGTAAATGAAATGACGATAAAAAACCTAAACTTCATATAAAACATTTTAAGAAATATTGCAATAAACGTGGCTGGAGGTAAATTTAGTAAGAAGAGGACATGCATACTATCGCTATGTATTCATTATCATAGGAAAACTGGTTTGGAGTACTATCTAACCATGAATTTTGATTATGATTTCGTGAACATTGCAAGGATGCTTTTTCTGTTAAAAGAGATAGTTGTTCGCGTTCTTCTTTCATGTAAAACATAAAAATGTAATACATTAAAACGAAAAAGGTTTGAAATAAGTAGATCTATTTTATGAACAGAATATAATAAGAATACTTTAATTTTCCATACAATCAAAATGACGAATATTATATAATTTAGTAATGCATTGGTATCAAGATAGATTTTATATATCGGATTAGATATAGTTGGATGAAATAATTATGTAAAAGGGAAAATATAATTTTTTTGTTTTGGTATTAATAAAATAATTGCAATAATATTATTTTTTAGTGAAAGAAATAACATTTAAAATTGTTTAAAAGATCGAACTCAACATTTTATATTTTAGAACATTCTTAGTTTTAATTTATTTATGTAACTATTGCTCATAAACATTATTTGAAGACATTTAAAACATTTTAATTTAATTATAAAGTAAGGTAACCCTGTAAAGAAAGAGCCCTTGAAGGAAAAAGGAAAACCGCTGTAACAACAAATTCACTTGTTCAAGTACTTGAATTAGACAGGAAGCAGGTAGGTTGATGAACTTTGTTGCATATAATTAGTGTGTTACTGTTTTTGTAAGTGGCTTTAGAGTCGAGGATGAAACATGAAGAATAATTTCTTTAGGTGTATATATAAAGCATGTTATAATCCAACACTACGTCTTTCTGACGTCATAAAGTGGACAAAACGTAATGTGTATTTAATGTGAGGAAAGCTGGATTTACGAAATCAAAGAAGGAGGTTTCTTACAGTTATTGTTTAACGTAATTTGCTATAAAAGTAAACTTGAACCAAATGTTAAAAACGTACACACATTGTAATGTTACAACTTAATTAACTTGAAAATCCTGCTACTGTTTGAAGTGTTTGTTTCAGCTGTGTTTTTTGTTTTACTTAAACGAACCAACAAGCAATTTTGTTAGTGGCATTGCTTAAAAAAATAACGTTTTTTATTTTAAAAATAAAAAGTTTATTAAAATACAATTTTAGAAAATTATTATTTACAAATGGGAAAAAATATGCATAGATTTAAAAGCCAGATTAAATTCAGAAAGATTTTTTACTTTTTTCGAAAATTACTTCAATTCCATATACTACTTGATGGGTACTCTATAATGACTAAAACATTTGGTTTGGACTTAGATCTTTTTAAGATTGTTAAATATATTATACAAAATTTATGTGTGCTTGTCTACAAAAACAACAAAACACTATGAATACAATTAAAAAAAAATTGTTATGTAAAAACTATTCACAATGATTACAATAATTTGATTAAACAGTTTATTCTCTAATAGTCCAAGTATATTTATAATTAATTTCTCTAAGTATTTTTAATTTAAAACTTCCTAACTTTATAACTGTATACTTTAAATCAACTGACAACTATCCAAAAGCAAAATATTAGTTTGCCAAATTGTTGCAGTTAAAATAAATGCAACAGAATGATTATATATATTTAATAAAGATTGCTTGCAACATGTATTTTTATTTAACTGTTCAGTAAAAAAGATGCAATGTCTTAATTCATAATTAATTCGTATCAGTTTATTTTACATTAAATAAACCCATATTATTAGCGAATTTCCATAGGAAAAATGAGCTATTGCAGTGGCCCTTATGGTAAGACCCAAGGTCGGGAGTAGCAAATGAGCACCGATCATGGTCCTCAGAACACGTTTTGGGGTGTCATTAAAAATCATATATATACGTCTATGTCGCTCGAACGAGTTCGTTAGGCAAAAAAATCCAGCAACCGGAAGTAACTATTTTTTGAGATTTTTACTACGAGAATGAAATTTTTAAAAGTTTTTTCTTCAAATATAAATTTACCATGTTATTCTGCACATTTTGTTTTTTTACGCGACGTTATAGCTCGCTTGGTTCCCCCAAAATCGATCAAAACGTAAAATACCATAAAAGTACCCGGTTCGAAGCCAAGAACAAACTCGCAAAGCCACTAGGCGCAAACAATTCTACTAATATATTGCGTACACACAGACAGATGTTCAACGCCTTCGTGAGTAGACCTATTTCCCAAATTGTTGGTTGAAACCCTAAAACATAGGACTATAAACTTAATTTTGGAAATTTGCTCAACTCACGTCAGCGGTTCAGCTGCGTGGTCGAATTAATGAATTATAATTACTGTGCAAGTATATCAATGCAGTAGATGGTAACCTTACATTATCTTTACAGCTGAATAAAAAAAGGATTAGTATATTTTTGTGCACATGTGGAGTTTTACTTATCCACATGACCTTAATAACAAAACAAATCTCCGAAGCTCAGAACTTGCAGCTTACGTTTATGTCGTTACTGTCATATTTTGTAAAACCACAGAACTGAAGCAACGTATTACTTCACTTTAGAATATGTGTTAGGAGTTTATACGATACTCTGATGCTGGGAGCCGTGTTTTCATCCTTTAATTTATCTACTGGTAATTGTGTAAAAGTTACGACAGTTCTAATATTTATTGGAAGAAACAATTTCTGGCAGAGTCTAGTTATGTATATTGTTTTGTTATTTTAACAATTTATGGTAAATTTATTTTTGAAAACTCGCAAAGAAAATGATTGAGCAACATTTGTGAATATTATTACGTAAAATCGTTTTAGTGTTTGTCTGAAAGTATTTATATGACTTTGTGCTTTATTTTTAGGTTTGTTGAAATTGTGTTTAGGCTTTTTTATTTTATTTTCAATTAAACCAAATATTATTTAGGCATTTTATTAATACTTGTAGTAAGGATAAATGATTCTAGTTTTTTTTAAATGTTCTGATAATTATATATATATTGAAGCAAGTTCTTTGGCGTTATTTTTTACCAAACCCAGTTTGAGTTATTAGCTCGCCACTCATCCACGTCGCTGAGCCACTAGATTCGGTTTCTTTAGTACTTAAGGCTTGTTAAATAACATAGTGTGAGTACCCATCTACAACCTCTCACGGTCGTATACTATACAATTTCAAATAAAACTTTAGCACATTAATTTTAAAAACTAACTAGTTATAATATTCACACGTTAAATTTTGAAAGGTTTGATTGTAATAGTCGAACCTCAGTATTCAATACCAATGACTAATAATAGCAAACAATATTTTTTTTTTATTAAATTGTAGCAATACATTTTTATCTTCCAATCTAATGTAAATAATTGTGAGTTATGAGCGTTTAAGTCTCCAAACTGTTTTACATACAATCTTACGGTTTCTTAAACATATGTTTAGATGATCCTGTTCCTTGTTTACATAATATAATAATACTAATTGATGGGGTTTCATAATCCGATGTAAGTATTTGGAACTCATGTTCCATTAACTTAATGTTCTTAATTTGTATTTTAATTGTTACTCGAGATAGTTTTGCCATCACAGGTGTAATTTTAACTAATCGAAGTATGTACTTATATAACATGTTAAAAGTTTCTCATTTCTGTTACTTCTGTTGATCAGTTTATGGATTTATTATTATAATCAAAATATTTTATTTATTGAAGTTTTGCAAATGTTTAGAAACTAATTGGGAAGACGTTGCGCAAGCGTAGTGCGAGCCTTAACAATTGACACAAGTTCTATATTGTGCCTAGGTGTTACAACTATTTTTATAGGAAGAAGAGCTGTATTGTAATTTACCTTTTATACATCAACAGTTACATTTTAATTTATCTCTTATATGTCAACGTTATAAATCCCAAGTAACTGTCTTCATATTTACATCGAGTGCTTTTGTTTATTTTATTTAGTTAGCAAGATGAAATAGTTTAAAAAGTTCCAAGCATTAGGTTTAAAAATGTATTATAATTAAATTAATGAAAACTCTAATCTATTGCGTCAAGAATTAGATAATTTTAAAACAGCGTTCTTCAATTTTAAAACTTCAACTATTTTATTTTCTGTCTTAGTGATCAATTTGAGACCTGATTTGCGACGATCAACTTAGTAATTTATAATCATTATGAATCACAAGAGAAAGGCTTCCGTTCGATAGGCTATATTTACGATTCCCTCGACGGAAAGTCCCACGAAAATTACCGAAAACGTTGCCACAAAGTTGGGGTTTTATACGTTTTGGAAAGTTTAGCTTTTCCATCTTTTTTGTTCTGGACATGTGTGGGTGAGACCGGACATTTTGCATAACCGGTATTTTTAATGGTTGAAAGATTTATGTAAAACATAATTTATTATATAAATACAAATACAAAGTTATAACTAATATACGTGAAATACACAATTAGAAACAAATATCAACAACATATTGCACTAAAAGCAAGAAAGAGCACAAGAATGTTAAATGTTTAGAGCCTTCACAGAGATCTGTGCCCTATCTAAAATAAACACGGAGGATCTCTACTATTCTACTAAATGTATATTTACATAATTTTTTATTAAGACAGCCCGAATTTATAGATTTAATTAAGCAGCTGATTCTAACCTTGAGTCAAAATAAACGGAACTGAAATTGTAAGAGATTTAAAAATGTTGTATTTTTAGACAAATATCCGAAGTAAAAGGAAGCTGAAAACTTATGTTTTGAAACACAAACACGTTTAATATAAGACCTTTCTTAAATTTTAGTCAACTCACGTAACGTTGTTGAAGTTCTCCGACCATATTGGCACCACTAGTCAATGGTGTGACTGGTGGTGCCACCTTGATAGAACCTCTGGGATCCAAAAGTCATATTGCTAGTACGACAAAATTTCTTAAAATATTTTGAAAACGTTCGGTGGATGTTCTATCTTTAAAGTACCTGGTTTACAGTAACAACATTCCCATAATCTTATGCAACGATATACTAACCCAGATGCCTCACCCTAATAGAGCGCCAAGTACGATATCGTCAGGATGTTTAAGTAAAAGAGAACCTTTTGTTTCCTCTTTCATAAATCCAGGTATACATGACTTTCAACTGAAAAGCATAATTTTTTAGGACCCAAGGTTATCATAGTTCATTACAAGCATTGAGGCGTAATACACAACTCTGGCCCCTTACAATTAAAAGTTGATCTGTTTGTTATCTATATTCACCAAGGTTGTTTAAGAGAATACAGGACTTGCTAAAGAAACTTACTGTAATATTATTATTTATGCTTGCCTTAGCAATCCTTTCAGAAGTCTTCATATCGTTTACAGCTGTTTCGCCTTTTCATTTTCAGGCATCATCAGAACGAATACACAAAAACACACTTCTCACAGTTACACTTATAACAAAGATTAATATGACTTTTAACACATAATCAAATAAAAACATAATAAATAAAAACACAGAACGATACTTAATAAAACATTTAAAACATTTGTTGAATTTATTTGAGTCACAGAAAAAAGCTTACTGTGGTTTTCTTCGCACCATTTACGCTGAGTCAATCACTACTGTACTACCATTGTATTTGGATACATGATCTATGGTACTACAGAACCGATCAACAACATGGAGGCACTTTGTGGCATTGTTCTGTAAACAATATAGCAGTTCGCATCAAACTTGGACCACTTAAACGACTGGTTGTGTATGAGCGAAACTAATGCTCCGCGATATAAAATTTATCTGGAGTTATGAGAACCATACAGCGTTAACCAACAACAAAAGAAAGTAATAATTACATGTGGGATTGCGAAAATCAATAATCAAAAAAGCTGTTCTAAAAACCAACCACTGTTGCTTGAATGTTAATCTTGTTATTGCCGTACTATTTTATGTTAATACGCATACCATATTATGGTTATTTTCTTAATATCAAATATGTTTAAATTAAACTTAGATAAATACAGTTTTGAGTTTACACCATTATCTTAAGTGTCAAGCTGGAGGTGGAAACAAGAAAGTGAATTATAGTAAATTATTGGTTACTTTTAAATGCACAGTTTCTGTTTAACAATTTTCTTATCTAAATACAACTCTAGTAGAGCAGTATTATACACACAAAAATTAAACGTATACACAATATGCGTTAAACTTAGACTATCAAAGTTGTACAACGCGTTTACTCAGTTTATTTATCAAGATGTTAATGCATAAACAAAACTGGTAAAGCAAAATTGTATTATCACACTATCTAAGTAGCAAGAATAAGTTTGTAACAAAACATAATATATTCCCGTTCAGAGCTAATAAATTGATAAACGTGTTATCAACTGAACTCGATACTGTGAGGGATGTGCACATAGGCTACTGTGCATAGAGTGAATTTCAATATATTATGACATTCCTTTGCCATTTTGTTTTGTATTTCTGATCCAACAAACAATTCAAGAGAGACATTTGCTAAGAAGAAATCAGGAATGTTGAGTTTAATTATAATTGCAATAGTTTCAACCGTTCCGCGAATCGCTTTAAACCACAGAGTGATTGGATTTCGCAAAAACTCTAGCTTAGACTTGTCTAAGTGCAAGTGTAATTACAATTTTATTACAAACCACAAACACAAATAACAATCGGGAAGCGGTGACAGGAATGTAGAAATTTAAGAAACGAAAAGGGATACTCCTATTGGACAGATTGGTAACATGGCACATTAAGATGAAACATAAAAGTAATTAGTTTCGAATTAAAACATATACGTACTCTAAATAATATTTGTATATTTACTACTTCAGGGAAATCATTAACAGTTGAACCAGAATCAATGTATAAGTAAATATTTTTACTTTCATTTTGATATTAAAGTCTTTTTTCTTTATATTTAATATAGGGAATGTTCAAATGAAGCTTATGTAAGAGACTGTTTGATGTAAAATATATAAAAGGAATATTATTCTTGAACATTAAAGTGAGACTGTAATTAATTTAAACATTCTTAATGTTTATATATTTTTTTTAACTAATAGACTTGTTCAGTGTTTAAATATACTAATTATATTACAAGATTCATTGCAATGTTATGATTACATAAAATCTTGTAAATAATGCTTGGACATAATTGTATAGTTTTACTGAAACGTAACAATTAATTAATGTAATTATATTAAATTGATTTAAGTGGTGTTTACAGAATAATAATCATTATATAGATGATAAATATACATCATGGAATCATACTAAATTAACTAAATAATAAGTACTGAGCATTCGAGCTACTACATAACATGGTTCATATTTCTTAAAGGATACAATTGTATGTACCAAAACCCACCCCCACTTTACCTTTCTAAAACTGTATCTTGATATACATGTATCATTAATATTTATGGATGGATTTTTTATGCATGTGGATGTTAGAGTGTTATGTTATGTTCGGAAAGTTTTATTGTATTAGCTATCCGACATTTTGTTTTTTTACTAAATAACCTATACACCTAAAACGGTTTAATTGAATTGGAATTTGTAACGTTGTTCATGAATTTAAATACCTAATTTGAAGGAAAAACCAACTTAGAGGCCATTTAAGACTTTATTGAAAATAACTCTAAAGCAATATTTCTTTATCAAAAATTCCATTTAGATTAAACTTTGGCTGCCCTTTTCAATTCCTATCTAATGTACGTCAAAATTATTGAACAAGGGTAACAGTAAAACGGTAATTAGTGTTTATTACAGAGAGGAGTAGGTCATATCATTGAAATGCAATAAACTAAATGTCCTAATACACAGGGGAATTAAAATTGGAGATCACAAATATTTTGAATGAGAAACTGTCTATAAGTTCTAATATAATCTTTGACTCTACAATAAATTCGTAGATCAGACCAATGGGAGTGGGAGTAGGTATTCATGACAAGGCATTAACAAGGGGTAGTCGCATACTGACCAACTACTATTCATAGTTTAGGAACAACGCGTTGCGCTGCAGGTGCTGGTGAAATAATCTGATGTACCTTAGTGGTTGTGTTTCTATTCTGTAGTAAAAATTGTAAAAATGTTTTAGAGTGCTGCAAGAGTGATACCTACAGATGGATACACGAGACATCAGAAATTTCGGTAGTATAAATATAAATTAAATATTGGATAACGTGATGGAAAAATAGAAGGTATTTAACTTATAAACATTGTACCGCTATTTAAGTTTACCGGCATCAAAAACTCTGACCAACTCAACTTAACTCATTCAATAGAGTTACGCCATCTATCGATCACAGAAGAAATAAAGAAACCAATCCTTTCTAGGAGCAATACGACATCTTAACCTAGCGCAAAATAAGCGTTATTCAACTTAATCGTACAGCTAGCTGGCCGACCTTGCTTAGGCAAAGAATGTAACCCAGTTTCTGTTCACCTGGCTTTCAAAAATACCGTCATGATAAAGTGATAATAATAGAATGAAATAGCAGTTTTTCTTAAATCACGTGATCCACAAGGACACTAACAACAAGATAATCTAGTTTTACGTACAAGTTCAATTTTCAAGTGAATGTTTTTTTACTTTAACATCAGGTAAAACTAATAGTTCATTATATGTTTCTTCTCAAGCTTTTCATAGGTTATTAAAACCACCATATTATAATATATTTAATGGGTCAATATATTACAAACTCATAAGTAATTTTATTTAGAATAAACTCTAATTTTACAAAGCATATTTAAATATAAAACTTTTAAAGTAACCTAAGTGTTTTAACTCATTACACTGTTTTAACTCATTTATACTTTTGTAAAGATTCTTAAGGTTTTTTCAGTGGTAATAATAACAATAAATTAAATATTAGCATTTTTATAAATTACTATTTACCTGGCTAATTTTAATTCAACAAGATGTCTTAACATGAACACAATACAGACTTAGATGTGCTCATTACACTTGTGTATTAAATATCTTTAAATTACTTAACGCACAAAGTTTCTTTGAAGCTACTCTGAAAGGTTATGTGTTCAAACTATCCTAATAACATTTTAAATATTTTTATGTTTA
This sequence comes from Philaenus spumarius, assembly GCA_018207615.1. NCBI lineage: Eukaryota > Metazoa > Arthropoda > Insecta > Hemiptera > Aphrophoridae > Philaenus > Philaenus spumarius. Next base: position 72,342 of record JAGFPH010003529.1, read on the forward strand.
ATTTCGGAGCATAATGTCAAAACCATTATATAAGACTAAGTCGGTCTTTTATTTTTTTAAACAGATTTAGTCTGGTTCAACAGCCATAATAATTCTTGCAACACACATCTAATTCCAATACTACAAATAGAACAGTTTTCAGCAACTATCCTTCTTAAATTAAAATTAAAGTTAAAAAAAACTATAGACAGTTATTGACAGCCAAAATATGAACCATTATATATTTTAAACTTATATATATTTCAAATTACATTTTATTTTTAATTAATAGTTATTTGTCATATGAAACCTTTGTCAGTGCAATGGATGGTATTTCATCTTTTCAAAGACCAAAAGGGTTAACCTAAAGGTGAATATATCAAAAATAAAACGTGATATGAGTGATGTTGAATGCATTTTTTGGCTTACAGTCTCGAAGGGACTAGGTTTATGAAATTCATGTATTTAAACACTTTTTGATTAACATTCCTTTTTTAATTTAATAAATTACATATTATTTTGTATTACATTATGGCAAATTTTATTTAAAAGTAAACTTTTTAATATTTAAAATAATCATATAAGTGTAAAATTTAACATAACCATAAAAGGTACTAAATATATATATATATATATATATACAAACGTCTATACATGTAACTTTAACGTGTAAATATACTCATTTAAGGGTATATTTGAACTTTTATAAATTTCTGTTCAATATAAATTTTGAATATCTAAATTTGATTAATCTATTTTTAAATTTAACCTTTTATAAATTGTTTAGTAGGTACTGTGTATATAATGGTTTCCTTTAGTGTCAAATGGAATATTCAAGGAACACTTTGAAAAGCTGAGGATTAATTATGATTATAAATGAATCGTTTATAACGCAAAAGAGTGGTACAAACTAATAATGTTTATTTAATTCAGTGATCCGGGGGCTATTCCAAAATAAAATATATCAATTTTTAATAAAATGACGGATAGGTTATGAAAGATGTGTATCCAGACATATGACTGTAAGAAATATTTTCTTTATGTTTATGACCCATAAGACAAGCCCATGCATTACAGAATCTCCCTACATATTAATACTTACAGAAATGTATAGAGATATTGAAGTTGTGGTGAAATGACTAGAGACATATTTATACTAAGATTACTGTATGTCCTACAATAATAATTATGAATACAATAAATTTAGATATAGCCGTTATACCACACAATAAACAATACATGCACCACAAAAATGACGAATGTCGTCGAAGATAAACTAAGGTTTTATGGTTTTAAATAACTGTTACTGAACAGCCTGGATCCAATACCAGAATGTAATTGTTTTAGAGTAAAATGATATTCCCAGACATCACTTCCAATACAGTTTGTTTATAATGTAGATAAACCAATATTCGTGGGAAATCCTTAATGGCTTCACGTGTGTTAATGGAGCAGGTTTGCCAAGTTGTAATCACGAGGTTTTTTCGTAAAAAATAAAAAATGGGAATGGTGTATTATATACAAACATTTATTAGAACGTGATATTTTGTTGTTCATACTAAAACGATATGTTTCTTTAAAATTACATATTATTTTCATTATTTGTTTTACATAAACGTTATATTTTTATTTACTGTAAAATTTAAAAAATGTCTACTCATTTTGGATTTCATAACTTGTATATAGTTTACAAGGAAAAATGTCTTTTGCTTTATTTTTATATGCATTCTAAGAATGCTCACCTCAAAATAAATTATAGCAATTCACTTTAAACTAGTTAAATTTTTTTTAAATTACTTGCATTCTAAGAGTGCTGAAATAAAAATAAAATATATCAATATGATTCAAGCCTAATAAAATACTAATACTTTTATATGTATTCTGAGAATTGTCACCAGAAAATAAAATATAGCAATACCCTTTAAACTAGGCTAAATAAAATTAAAAACAAATGATTTGCATTTTAAGAATGCTGACCTCAAAATAAAATATAGCAATATGATTTAAGCCTAGTAAAATACAAGTACTTTTATACTTTTAAGTACTTTTTTGAGAATGCTCCCCTGAAAATAAAATGTATCAATACGCTTTAAACTTAATACAATTTAAAAAAATATATTTGCATTCTAAGAAATCTGACCTTAAAATGAAATATAGCAATATGATACAAGCTTAGTAAAATACAAATACTTTTATATGTATTCTGAGAATGCTCACCAGAAAATAAAATATAGCAATACTTTTTAGACTAAATTAAATACAAATATTTGTATATGTCTTCTAAGAATTACCACCTCAAAATAGCAGGCACAATATAACTAAATAGTTAAATGACATCTGCGTTATTTCGTTAATATTAAATGGCTTACTTTATTAGAATTATTTCAGTTAAATTATTGTTGCATTGAATCTTTTATAACTTGGTTTTGCCAGTAACACAGGCTGAGGTAAGTTGCCGTGAAAATGCTGTCACTGACGAAACCATGATAGGCAAGACTAAATAATTTATTGTAGAACTTACTAAATGTTGAATGTTTGCTTTTTCCTTAAAGTCGAATCCTACCTAAGTCAGTGCTATAAATCGTACAAATTAATAGTATTTAAATTTACACTCTCTGTTGTAAATTTTTATAAATTTACATTTTCTAATATAAATGTTACATTCCAGCAACCACCATTAATTAATTAAACTTTTCTCCACCTCCCCCGTGTAAATGTCTCTCTTTGAACCCGACATTGTTTAGTGTTAAGCCTTGACTCTTTGACTAATGGGTAAACTTTAAATTCAAACAACCCCTCTACTTTCCTTGGGATCATTATTCATGTTAACTTTTTGTAAACTATAATATAATTGTATTTGCGTGTTTCTTGTGCGCTACATTCTCACTATTCTTACCTTTTAAAAACGTAGTTCTTGAAATTAAAAAAATACAATTAAATATTAAGACGCTTCTTGCTAGAAATTCAATTTACATTTAAACATATCATTTAATAATATAGACATGAATTATTGCAACATCAATAATCAGTTTCTTAATAATTACTAAATATTTTTTGTAACAACAAGAAGATATATTTTCAATGGTAATTTCGATATTAGAAATTGACATTTTCACCTTTCAGATTTAGAAAGGACTGAAAACCAAGAAAGGTTCTATACAAAACACACCCATGGATAACAATTTCGGTAATCCCACTATGCCAAAGTGCTAATCCACATTATATATCAACTTTCGTAAACAATATATCACATAATATATCTGTAAGCCTAAATAACCTAAATTTACTTTACCAACAATTTAAACTTGTTTGAAAAGTTCCTTGGTTATTTTTTCCCAAAAATACATCATTTGTTTCACATGACCGAGGTTTTGTTCATTTAGTGATCTATTGAGTGTTGTTTTTTGTTGTTGATTTCTGTTTACAAGAGGTATCGACACAAATATAACCTTAGCATATCTTTGATCCAGATATCTATTTAACCAGAATAGTATTTTCCCTTCTACATTTAGGATGCTTAGGTTACAGTAAGTTTCTTCTTCATACAAAGTCTAATAATCCCTGAAATCAACAAACACAGCCGATTTACTTTCTTGACGATTAAACGCTGCATTGAAATCTTATATCTTATTAACTTATTTTTTTGTTTCAGATCTATTTTGGCGGAAGCCTGTTTGTTTATATGCGAGCAAGTTTTAATTTTCCAAGTACCAATTTAGTTTGTATACGATTATCATCTCTTGTGTTTTTGCTATTATGTTTTCAATGGTATGTGTCTGTATGCTGGTATGTCCTAAAAGGGCTAGCAGGTTTTTGAGGGTGTACAACTAAAATAAAGAAATATAGTGTATAGATATAAATGTCCATGTAAATATATAAATAACTCTTGGCTTTCTCCACTAATCAGGCAAATTTTCTTTGGAGTCACAGGAGTTATTATAAATTGACAGCAGCATCTTGAGAGATATAGGTCTTAGGTTATGGATGAGTTCCACAAATGCATTTTGTCTGTAGGAAGTTGTTTTCCTTTCTTAGTATTTCTTTGGAAACAAATATTTATCCTAAACTATGTGTTTCTTAGCATTAATAAATTTAGAAATAAATACCATGTAACTATATTGATTTCTTAAGGTCTTTGTATTTTATTAGTTGCATTAATAAAGTTAAACATTGTAGCAATAACATTGAGAGTTCTTATTTTTAACAATGAAATAACATATTAAAAAATAACTTTACAATACAATTTTAGAACACATCGTAATGTTAATAAAAGTTAAATTATCGGTATTGTCTCTCAATTCGGTATCCTCGAAAAGGAACTTAGTGTTTCCCGCAAAGGTGGATTTTACTATGACATAGTATTCAGTATAATATAGTGATATATGTTTTTGGGGTGCAGTAATAATGTAAAGTTTAATACGTATCGCCTTAGTTTATTTTTAATCGATTTGAATTTATGTTGAAGAGTTGTTATGCCTATTATTAGAAATATTTCTTTATACTATATTTAAAAGTAAAAACCAAAATAACTATATTTTACCATTGAATTATTTGTATAAAATATAACATTTTATTGAATTTCTTCAAATTAGATTTAACATAGTATAACACTCATGCATGTGGAAGAGCAATGGTAAATCCATACATCGTTAACCTACTTCTTTACCCACCAGACTATATATTCGCATTGATAAAGTTTACTGTATGTCTGTATTCTTAGTTTCTTAGAAACATTTTCTTTCCTAGGATAAATAGTATATTATTTTAATGTTTATAACTACATTAAAACCGTAGGTTTGTGTGAGTTATTGTAGTTGTGTAAAACTAACATAGTTATAGATTTACCTATATTTGACAAAGTGAAAAATATTTTTTATTTAACAATGTTGGTTATTTTCAGAACATTGCATTGGCCGAAGTAATAATGATCCCTTGGCACTCTGGACCATTGATTGAGAGCTTTATGTAACAAAAGTCTTGTCGTAACAGATACAGTATTTTGTTTGCTTATTATTTGTTTCTGTTTTAAATCGGTTTAGTTAGGTTTATGTTCAGGGTGTTTCAATATTATGTTAACACTTAAATGGCAGAATAAATTTATTTACTTAGCATACATTTATTGAATGAAAAACAAACCATGTATGTTCTCCTTCTAGGATATAAACAAATAAAATACGATCAACCTGGTCACCATTATGTTCTACTCACAAAAACCACTTCACAGAAGCAAGCAAAGCAAGTACAAACGTTTCACGAAGAATGGATGATACCGCATGCCATATCAGGGCCTTCAGTTCATTGATGCCACGAACTTTTCTGCTATACACTCGCTCTTTCACTATACCCCAGAGATAGAAATCACAGGGTATCAAGTCAGGTGACTTTGGAGACCAGCACGATGGTCCATCACGACCTGGAACACGGTGGTTTCTATCGACCTGGAAATGTTTGGTTCGAACATTTAATACCCATTGGGGCGGAGCTCCATCTTGTTGGAAATACACTGCAAGAAGGACTCGAAGTGGTAGGTGATCAATGGCGTACTGCTGCAACATCGATAAATAGACGTCTGTAATCATTGTTATTGTATCAAAGCGCCCCAATTTTTCTAAAAGCGGCCCATTGCAACAAAAATTCAATTTTGGAGAGTCACGTTCATTCTCCCGATTGACTCGTAGCTTTTCAGAGGCTCAGAAAATTGTGTTGTGTCGATTTACAGGTCCACTTGTGAGAAAGGTGGCTTCATCACTGAATGCAATTTCAGTAATAATGTCATGCTAGATATCCGTCATTTCAACTAACATCTGACAGCATTCCACTAACTTAATCTTGCCAAAGTTAAAGATTGGGCAACTTGGATGTGATAAGGCTTTAACCCAAGATTATGTCTGAAGATGCGCCTTGCATTCCTGTTTACAAATTGCAGAGTCCACTCGATTTCGAAGGGCTTTGCAGCAAGGATTGCTGTTCAACAGCAGTGTTCAAGTCGCGCAATCTTGATCTTAACGTCCTACATTTTCTTGATAATTTTTGGCATCTGATCCAGTATCCACAAACTTATTGTAGATGCGATATATTGTTAAACAGCTAGAGGGTCATGTGCAAATTTCCTTCGATAATTCTCATGAACCACTGTTGGTAAACCAATCACTTCCATACAGCTTGCCATAAATTTTCTTTTATCCAACGTTAAACGAACAGCCATTGTGTAGCCTAACCGATGCATATAAGACCAACAACATAATCTATTCATGTTTATTGATTACAAAATTGTTACAATTGATCAGGTGTTAAAAATGTATTCACTACTACTCATTGTTGATTAAAACAACAAGCAGTGTTCACATATTGTTTTCTACCATTTAAGTATTAACATGATATTGAAACCCTCTGCACATTAATTGTTCATAAAAGTATGTAAAATTATATTTACTGTCAAAATGCACATATCAAAACCAAATCTATTTCGACGAAATCATAAAGTTATTTATGTAACTTTTTTATTGATTAAAACTACATCTAACAAAGAGAACTTATCTAGTATCTTTTTTTATATTGACATTATATTTTTGGGAGTAATTTATACGAGTGACTCTGAAGTATAGAACATAATCTTTCTGTTATATCAGCTGAAGCATTACTCGCCTATGTATAAAGGATTGGTCCTCTTATGTCGTCCCTCCATATTTGATGAAATAGTAAAGGTAATGGAATCCTTATTGAATCGTTTGATAAAATTGGGAAGTTATGGATATATGCCTCCCTTTCTATTGATTGTTTTGATTTGGGTGTATTATTAAGAATTGTAAGAACATGAGTATTACAGAGATTCCATTATTTTTGGTAAACTCACATCTTTGAAATAGAACAAATATTGTTAATGTTACAGGAATAATATACAGACTTAGCAGGGAGAAAGGACCAGCAAGGATCAGTACTTGGTATTTAAATAAATATTAATGATTAGTTTTAATCAGTATATGCGTGGATAGAATAATTCAATTCGCTGATGATACAAGCCTAAGATTTCAAGCAAATTATGTACAACAATTAGAGCGAAGGTATTTTATGCAAGTAAATGCAACTAGAGAGTTCTTTGCTGAAAACTGTTTGTCAATCACTCGGCGTAAAACTAAGTTCCATACACACACTTGAGTAAAAACTTAGTTCGAATAAGACACCAAGTGTAATGCTAGGTGATACTATACTTAAAGACATGTAATCAGTACATTTTTTGGATCTTCTTAATTAGTACGGGAGGCAGCATTGCATTTTTTCGATGAATTTTATACCGAATAAATTTGATTTCTATCAGTTGATTTATATTCAATATTGATCAAAATAAGCGTCAGTTGCAGCACCCACGGTGGAACTCAAAATGGCTTCATGTAAAAGTTGTAAACAAATTTGTTGTGTTGCTCCGAGTGTTTTATAAGTTGCAAACATTTATCTGATGGTTTTTGAGATAATTTTCAACCGACAAAAATAGCTGTAAATATAATTTTTCTCTAATTGACAGCAATGGAAAAACCACATATAAGTTGTTATGAAGGAAGGTTTAAAGGTCATAGGTTAAAAATTGTCTACCAATATAAATTTGGAATAGTGGTTCTGTAAACTGTATTTAACCTTAATAGTTTCTCTGATGAAAGTCATATTAATTAATTATCCAATTCAATCCGTAATCAACAACATTTCTATAGTTACGAATCCCAAATACAAATACAGCAATCAACATTAATAATGAGTTTACAAGAGAACCAAACAAATCTATGATATAGTAGACAAGCAGCCTGATTTGTGTATAATTAGGGTTTTAATTGTGTGACTTTTTAGTTATTTTACATGGATTAGAATTTTAGTCTATTTTTCATAGTATTTCAAAATTTGTATAAATAACTTAACAAACCTTTTTTTGTCAATTTCTACTTTCTCAGAAACATGTATTTGTCAATTTCAAGCTTTTGCTAAGGAATCATATAAAAGATAACATTGGGTATCACGAATAAACTAATATCTCTCGGTCATCAAATTATGGGTATGTATTTTTGATTACAACCCAAACACATTTGTAGTTAAGTAATAGTGCATATTTACACATAGGCTACTTAACTAAGGTAAGAATGATGACAATGAAGTTATTTTGAATATATACCAATGTTGTAAATTTTTGTATGTAAACCATGACCATATTTACTCGGATGTTTATATTTGTTTAGTTTAAAGAGTAAAACCAAGAAGAAAATAATATCAAATCGTGTAACGGTAAACATAATGGACACATCAATAATAAACAGTGGACATAATAAACACAACGGCAAAAGCACATTTTGGTAAACAGCTGATATATTTATAAACAAATTCTATTATCATGATTATGTAATTTTAGAGTGTACAAAGTAAAGAAAGTTTTACATTATTATTACTACGCCTAGTAGTAAGATATATTTTCAGAACCTAAACTGCATGGGAACTACGTATTTTTATCATATTTATAGTCCAGGCTGTAGGTACATTAAAACTGTTATAGCAATAACTTGTACGTAAATCCAGGATTTAAGTCAAACAAAATAAAACAAGAAAATAAACCTTGCTTGCTTGTCTCAGATACTTCATGGTTTAATCTGTTACCAGTCAGTAAGGCGTGAACCTAATGGGCTACTGTATGTTTATGTAATCAATCTTTGGTATTTTATTTATACATATTTTAACTAAAAGTTTGTGGTGGTAACAGGAAACTCTATTATATAGGTTAAATTTGCAGAACAATGTATAATAGCGTTGACCAGAATTTATGGAAAAAGAAATTTTGTTGTTTCGCATCAATTTTACTATTTCATATTTTTAATTGTCCCCAAACAACGTTAAACATATAAAACTTTATCTTGGGTAGCTTTTTTTACTGGTTTGATTTCGTTATACTGTATTATGTTGCCAAACTGTTTGTAATACGAAACTTCAGCATACATAATACAATGTTCACATTACAGTACATTAAACGTACCGTACAATATGAAATACCTAATACACTACTTTAGTTTATAAAGGCGTTAGACTTCCACATTATCGAGTAAACACGGCTAGCATATTACCGGTATGCAACTTAAACAAATTACTAAACTGACTTTTACGGAAAGTTTTCATCCTTTAAACACGAGTAGTAAAGCTTATATACTGTCAGAGCTTTAAGATGTATTATTAATTTATTAATTTAGAAAATATTGTATCTACCTTTAAATATATAAATATTTTATTTCTTTTTGATTGAACGGGGTAAGTTTTGAAATTATGATTTAAAACAAACTACTTAAATAGGATTGCATGCAAATTTTAAACATTTATTCATTCTAAGAGGACTAGATTAAACATTTGCTCTGTTACTGAATAATGATTTGATTGGTTTTATCGATATCCTATATTATTCTTGGGCTTTTAAAAATGTATTTAAACTAATGTATTAAAAATGTATTACAGTTAATATACTTAACAAACAAATTTCCAGTAATATTTACTCTGCAGTGCAACAAATGTCAGTTAAGACACTTTTAACAATAAATTTTAATAAGAAAATTTTACGATTATTACTGTATGGCCAGATGTTCCGTGTTTTCACTACGTTTGAATTAACATTCAAACAGACAAACTTTTATCGACTATTACATTTAAATGTTTTATTAGTAGTAGTAAATTAGTTAAAATTAAGTTATAAACATTGTTAAGTTATATAAATTACAACGAACCCCACGTTGGCTGCTCCAATTATACAACGGAACAATTCAACGTGTTCTTTTGTTGTATAATAAGTTACAACACCTACTGGAAGCCTTTAGCCAAAATTTTATCTTTAGCTTAGGTGATGCAACTGGGTGTCTGATACCTATTTCTATAAGTATTTCGACTGGCTCTAACACTTTAAAATAGCTTCCATAAATTAATAAGTTTACTAGCTCTGAATTTAATTTACGAGAACTCTTGATTATTTTTGATCTCAGGGAAATGAGAACAGTGGAACAGCACTTATAACTTACCTTATTTGTGCTTTGATTATTTCTACAGCTAAACACATTTATTAGACTATTTCTAATAAAGGAAATTATCATGAATGGATAACCATAAACAGGTAATTGATTACTCTCAGTATTTCAGTATAAAAATTAATAATTAATTTATTCAAAACTCAAAATCAAAACTTTTTTAAAATTAAACATAATTTATTAAACAACTCACTTGCTTGTACATACAATTTCTATCCAATATTAATGTTAAACCTATAATTCTAATTTCTAATAGGCTTGGCAGACAGTTTAATTTTATAACCAATTTAATTTTAATTTATTTGAATTTAATTTATTTACATTTATTATTTAAATTTAGGGAATATCGAATTTACATTTATTTAATTTATGATTTGAATTTAATTTGAAACTAACCTATCTCAACCAGTACTTTAAATATTTTTATTGAATTTACTCAGGCAATTAATTAAAATGGGGGACAACGTATTCTCGTTTACACAGACCTTAATTCAGAGTTTTTCACCTCCGGCTTTCTGTGATAGATGCCGCTATGTTGATGGGCTGGTGCTGGAGCTGATAGGATGCTGTGTCTGGTAGCCTGGATTTTCTGATTTAAAATTGTTGGGTTGATATGATGGCTACAGATGTACTTGAAGAGCAGATCTGGTAGAATCTAGTAGAGTTACAGTTTATCCTATTTCTTCCTTGGTTCGTGAGAAGTGAAGTTCCGTTTAGAAGATCATGTCCTGAAGGATTGCCTATGTCGTCTCAGTATCGCCAAATAGAGTTATTTTTGCATTAACCCATTTGGATAGGCCGTAGAGTTACTCCTGAAGAACTACTTCTGACTTGTAGTTTATATTTGAAAGTTATTTAAGTTTAACGAAGAAAAAATATAATAGTAGTGGTCGTGATACTAAGGTTTTTTAGCATAACACGTAGTATACGAACTGGTAGAATAATATTTGCTGCAGAGTGACGTGAAGTCTACATTCGTAACAATTTGAATCTAGAGTGAGTTTTAGAGCGAATGAGTCCTTGGATTTTCCGCGTTCAAGCCTTTATACACTTCGTGACGTCATTTCTTACATGCCCTTTCCCTCATTTTTTCAGTATACTAATTTTCCTTTTGTATTAACTTTTTTGGTCTAGAAATATGTCTAAATTCGCACTGGTTAATTTTATCTAATTTTCTTCTTTTCTTTTCCTTCCATTTTCCTGGAAAACACCAATTTCCCTGGTTAATTTGGTTGTTAGTTGACGCCCCTTTCTGTAACCACTGCTTCATCCCTTCCACTTTGACCATTGCATCTTACTTGTTTTTGATTTCTCGCTGTATCTTTTTTTCCTTTTCATTTGTCCCTAATTTTCCTTTTTCACATTTTCCATATTGTTTTTGGCTATCCGTACGTTTTTGAATCGTGTCTGTACTGTGATTTTTACGCGTGCGCGGCACGTCTAAAAAGTGCTTTTCCGCGACTTCCGCGACTGTCTTTCGCGTTCAATGTCTTTTTTGTTTGTTTACGCCGATTGTCTTTAACACCTGTACAGTTCTAACACTTTTCACCATTTTTACTTATTTTTTCTCTTCTGGGACTTAGCCTACAATCGCAAAAAAGTTCTTTGGGGGTTTTTTATTTACTACGCGAAAAATGTTTAACGATACAATGTTAATCTAACCCTAAATCTCTTTACTTTATTATTATTTAAAATTCAAAAATTCAACTTTTATTACTTTAAAAGGCGTGAAAACTCTCACCATTTTATCCTAATTTAATTTTACTTTTTGTTCCCTTTCTTACACAGAACTATTCATTCTCTAATAACTCTTGTGAGTGAAAACCTTTGATTTTAATTATTTCTCCCTTTTTAGGGTGTGTGAAATTTGACACTTAAGCTAACTTTTTTATTTTCAATAATTTGACTTTTTCTTATTTAACCTTTTATTTTTGTCTACTTATGTGGATTCCAAAAATGTCTGACTTTTTCAGTTTCGAGTTAAATTGAACTTTTCCCTTAAATTTAACCCCTGTTTACTTTGGTAGTGTTACCTTTTACAATTTGAAATTCACACGGCCGTAACTCACGCGTTTAGCGCTACGTATTAAACCATGAAAACCACAAATGCATAAAATTCCTGGATTCCTTTATTCCCCTAAAACTCAGCTACTTTCAGGCTAAGTCAGATTTCCTTTCTTGACGTGTTCTAGATCAAGGTTCATTTTGGGAGATAAGCCTTGCTCTGATTTAACTTGTATTTTTGACTAACAATTGACACTCACCGAAGTGCCTTGAAAACATCGAATTTTATAATTTAATATAAAAACCGATTTTTCCCGCCTTACAACGGCTAATATCCGTTGCAATATATATATATAACTTATATTAAGTTGTAAGTTGAAATATAAAAACCTTCTCTATGCATTTCATTTCTGTTATACTGTAGAAGTGAGCTTCTTAATTTGCAGAGTTTATTTATCCGAAGAATTTAATATTATAAAAACTAAGTACAGACAAAGAATAAAACTGTAAATTTGTGAACTTAAAAGTAATGATTAGTAGAGGACCCTGCACCTGAGGACAAGAGGGGAGGGGGGCCAATCACGCGACTCTAAACCCTTGGATGGGGGTGGAGTGTGGGGGTGGACCTTGGGTGAGTGTGGAGTGGGCGTGGGGGGTGGAGGTGGGTGTGGGTGTGGTGGTGGGAGTGGGTGGTGGCGGAAACGCTATTTTCCTAACCTAGTAGCCATGATCTATGAAGTACGTTAGGCTTCGGGCTTAGACTTAAACTAAAACTCAGAATGTGTCGTCATCTGACGCAAACGATTTATCTAATACACTTATACACTTTGTAATAACCTAAAACTAACCATCAAATTATTTATAGGATTTAGTCAAAATAAAAACAATTCATTTAAAAAATAAATTTTATTTTAATATCCAAAAACACCTCTACTCTCGAAATATTCTTGGAGCTCCCACTCCAAGTTGTAGTCGTCTTCCTCCCCCGAAGAATACTCGAAAAAGTAGAGGTTGTCAGAGTCCTGGTCCGAGTCCTCGTCAACGCCGTATCTTAACTCCTGATAAAATTCAATTAAAATTCAAAAATTGTTCACCGTATTTGAGAACAAATTCACTGATAAACTCTCTGATTTCTATATACTAGTAACAATCCTAAAATCTACTTACAGTAAATAGACGAGGCAACTCGTCGCCAGAAAACTCTTCTATGATGTCCATGTCTCACTGCGTTATAACTACAGAGTAGAAATCACGCTTGCTTTATATAGCCGTCTAACTAGCACACAGGAAACGGATTGTAACATGGCAACCTGCCAAGATAATTTCACCATCTGGTTCACTGACTATCACTCTGGCCTTGATATCGCACATATTTGATACTAGTTTGTCTCAATCAGGGTATTAAAAATAAAAAACTGTTAAGATCTATACATGTTTATTCTTATATATATATTTTTATTACAATTCATAGTTTTTTTTTCAGTTAACAGTAGCAATTAATATGTAAAGAAAATGTTTTATAAGTATAGTCTGATGTAGTCCACTATCCATCTTCTGCATATCGGACAATCGGCAAATCGGCTAACACATTGAGGGCAGAAGACATGTCCGCAGGGAAGTAGAGCAATGTTCGGTATGTTGAGTAAGCAGACAGTACAGGGACTCCGCATCTGGCTAGGATTGTTCACTTCGGGTTGCTGTAAAAACACACATCATTAGTATTTATATAATAAAGATTGTTCAATTTTGGTTGTCATTAGTAGTTCTCATAAAATACTCGACAATCATCAACAATAGACTTACGCATGTATTGGTAGGTGGACGTCCAAATTGTTGTAAGGCGAATATACCATCTTCCGTTAAATCTATTAAATCCTGCCTCATCATTCTCCAAACATGAAGCGCAAACGTGCCGCATGTTCTGTAGTACGAAAACGACGCTGCTACCTTTAAATCGTTTACTAACGAGTTCAGAGCGGACAATGAATCTTCCAAAACCTCTAGCGTTGTATCTCGAGACGGCATCCCTTGAATTGGTTGACAAAGGTTAGCTCGGTTTGGATGACCCGAAGTTGAAGAATAATCATTCCTAAGCTAAAAAAGAAAATACAGGTGTTATTATTATTATTATTATTAATTAAACATTAAGGTAGAGGAAAAACAGTTTTAGATGCTTACATAGTTCGCATGGCCGTAGGCCTGAAGGTAATGCATCAATCGACACATGTATTCATTTTGATCGGCTGCGGATGAAGAAGAAGGTGACGCTGATTGAAGGTTTGCTGAAGAAGGGTGTAGATTCTCAATGGACTCGGATAATGGGGATTCCACAATATCTGGCTCGTAATGTTCAATGGACTCATCAGGTGAAGAAGGTGATGCTGCTTGAAGGTTTGCTGAAGGAAGGTGTAGATTCTCAGGTGAAGAAGATGCTGATGC
>JAGFPH010003529.1:94938-141393 GCA_018207615.1 Philaenus spumarius
TTGCATTTACCAAAGTCAATTAGTTCTATAAAATCTAAAAGTTAAAACTTTTTAGTACAAATCGATTTATTAAAAGTAAGTAACATATCGCTCTTGTTACAAGACCTAGTCTAATATCCATGAGAAGGAAAGTAGTATTCGACGTGTGAAGGGACTATCTGTAGAGCATTCTATAATTTCATGGTTAAATAGTTCTTAAGGTAAACATAGCAGCTGATTTAAAAAAAAATCATTACACTTATATTGAAGCTTTACTGTGTTTACTTTTTGAAATACACAAACATGATACATGATACATTATGGTGTGGGATTTATACTCCAGTCTAAAATTGTTTTTATAAAGTACGAAATACGGGAAAGTATTCTTTTATTCAATCTTTGCGAGAGATGCATCCTTCATTTACTCTTCAAACTTTATATAGGGGCTCGTTTTCCACAAATAATACTGTATACTGATTAACTTTTCAATTTACTGTATATGCTTCAGATGGCCATGCAAAGTTTAATATGTATTTGTAGTAGTTTTTGCTGTCTCGTTTTAGTACTTATTTTTTTGCTTGGTACATAAACAAGCCTGCATAAGTAGTATTTTCTGAATAATTTACAAGTCTGTGCTAATAAACCAGGTATGTAATAAACACTTATAAACTGCCTGAATATAATTTTATTATTATCAGTTTGTCGGCGACCGTTTTGAATCTATCGAACTATTCGAGGATTATTAGGTTTTGCATGTTTTTATCCTTAATTTTAAGTTATAAAAACCATATAAGTTTTTATCAAAGTGATTTCACGTGTTTAAAAGGTATAGGTAAACATTCTGCCTTGTCACAGAATGTGTAACAATGAATTAAAATAATATATTTATTTAATTTATCTTTATTTTAGTATATATAATAATTGTATGATTTTATATAAATAAAAAACAACACAGTTTCTCATAAAAAACGTTTAATAATGACCTGATTATCGAAACGCGTTTGAATTATTAAACGTTTTTTATGAGAAACTGTGTTCTGTTTTTTATTTATATAGTGTTATTTCTCATAAGTCCAGTTCAAGTTTAAATTTTATTGTATGATTTTGTTTATACTTGTGTGGGTTTGATTAATCAACATTAATTTTAAACATTGTAAACATGTTTAGAGGCAAGCCTTTTTTTTCTATGTTATGTTCTACTAAGAAGCTATATATAACTAAATAATAGCATACAAAGAACGTATTATATGGATGTAGTTTAGGGGTTATAAAGTTGGTGCGACTGTTGTGAAGGGCTTTTATATATATAATTTTCTTTGTTGTTTCAAGCGTGTCATAGGACTTTTTTGAAAACATTGAGCTTACATTGTACGTGAAACACATCGGTTAGTGTAAAATTCAAAAGTAACCAAACGAATTAGGTTTGAGTTTGTCCCTTACTTAAGTTATACAAATCCCTATTAGTTTGATCAAAGTGGTTTGATGTATTTCAAAGGTATAGGTAAATATTCTACTTTGTAAGAAAAACATTTTTTAATGTCATGTTCGAAGGCAACAAAGACTAAAGTATAATTAGACTTTTATAAATAATTTCACAGAAAATTTCAAATAATTTTCATTAAATAATTCACACTTTGATGTAAGACTATAACATATATCCTACAGGAAAATAGCATAGTTAAAAGTAGTATAAGCCTACTAAGATATTTCGATAACTAGTTTTGTTTTGGCACAGCTTATGAAAACCACAAATTAGTTTTCTCTCAAAGAGGCTCTTGCTTTACACTCCTTGCTATTTACGTATTTCTAATTTCTAGTACTAAAGTATATTATGTATTTTACATTTTAAAAAGCCTTCTGGAATAATTCTGTAGCCCAAACAAATTTAAAAAGGTTGAAATTATTTATTATTTAAACTTGCTGACCTTACCTCTAGAAGTTCTTAACCCTTCCTAGCATTTATTTTTTAAATGTTTTATTATATTACAAACCCTATTACACTAATGAACATCAACAGTAAAAGCACTAATACTTTAGTAGAAAACACATTCTCCAGTAGCCAATCCTTACAACAAGACAGTTTGAGAACTGCGTTCACTCCTCGTGATATACATTGTTAAATGTTTTTCTTGAAGGACCCAAATTACATTGGAGCTGCAAGGAAAATGTTAACATTTCATATTTTTATGTTGTGTACTTCCTATGGATCATTATTTCAATAGCTTTTGTTTTTGTGTGTTGATATAGTATTTAAATTCAATAATTCAGGTATCTAATGTAGACTGCAACTTTCTGAACCTTTGGAAATCCCCTAAAAAAAAGCGGGTGGTATTCAAATTGCAGTTTCTAACAAACTGCAGTAAGTTTCTGAGAATAAATTGCTTGATATATAAAAGAATATATACCCTCAATAGTTTTTGATATTGTAATTCATAAAAAATGCACAATTTCGTAGAATACTATAACTGACAAAACCTACAACAATCAATTTTACAATCATACTTCGAACTTCCAATAAACTAGGCTTCACACAAACGGTGGCAGTTATTAAACAAAATGTTTGAAAAGCATTTTGATAACGTTTTCAAGATTTACAAAAATTTTCTTAGATTTTTATCTGCCAGCAAAGTGAACCCTTATTGTAAGGGTTTGTCCTATTAAACATTGTTTCAAACATAACTTTTAGATATTATTAAAATGTATACAATAAATTTGAACAAATTCCATACTGTTCCTACTAAGGAATTATGAACTCTTCAACCACTATTTTTCTTCTACATCTTGATCTAATGGTTGATGTTAACAAAAAACTATTCAAGCAGATTTTTGGTACTACTCTTAGGAGATGTAACAACTAAAAACGGATCCATTTACAGATTTATATATAATATGTAGATATATATATAATATATTTTTGATAATTTATAGTATTACTAGGGGAGACCCCTGCGTGCTTCGCACGCCAACCCCCAATGGAACCTTCTAAAAACAAACGTTATGTTATATTTATAATAAAGTTGTAGTATTAATAATAACCTCAAAACTAAGATGGTAAATCAAACCAAAATTATTTCTTATATTTTATAACAGCAGTTAATAATAGTTAAAAGAACCAGCAAAGCTCAGGTCTACACTTTAAAATCCTAACCTAAAAGCTAGAAATACAAAAATAATTAATTGCTTCAAATTTTGAAATCAGCTGTTAATAGAAATATTGATGCAAACATCTATATTATCAGTTATTTTATTCAATTGGTTGCTATGGTAATAAATGTAAATACATGTGTTGATTTATCATTCCAGGCCTAACCTAAGATTTTTTCCGACTAAATTTACAAATATTAAAATAAAAAAAGGTTTTTACCGAAATAAATTATAGCCTATGTTACTCAGGGATAGTGTAGCTTTTTATTAGTAATACTATTTTTTCAATAGGTTCAGTAGCGCCAGAGATTACCCCCTACATACAAACAAACTTTACCTCTTTATAATATTAGTATAGATAATATTATAAAATACTTATTTTAAACATAACATAGAAAAAAAACGTTGAATAAAATTCAATAAAAAAAGACAAAAATTAAATGTGCATTTAAATTTAAAAAACCTTTACCAAATAACAATACGTCACACTGGTATATGTCAAGTTCAGTTCATTTACTTCTGTTGGAAGATAATAACGTCTTCGTATTCCCAGTTTAAACTATGTTGTAATACCTTGAAAGTTATTTTATTTTCATAAAACCCTTCAATATACAAATTACTTCCTTTATACATCAAAGCCGGGACAAAAATGTTAATTTCCTCTCTCCGTATCTTCATCGTATAACGTTTCTCCATAGTGAATAAATATTGATTAAAAGTTATAAATAATTCGTCCACACAGCTGGACTGCTGACGTGAGTTGATCAAATTTCCAAAATTAAGTTTATATGCCTATGTTTTAGGGTTTCAACCAACAATTTGGGAAATAGGTCTACTCACGAAGGCGTTGAACAGCTGTCTGTGTGTACGCAATATATTAGTAGAATCTTTTTGCGCCTAGTGGCCTCAAATCAAAGAATTGAACTGTATACTTGTAAATTATTTTTTCATAAAATTATTTGACTTAGCTTTACTTGAATTACAAAATGAGATGAAAGAAATGAAACTTCGCGGCGATAAAGGGCATACAAAAAATTACCGTTGGACAGCGTGGTAAGTGTTATTACATGGGTTGAGATCACTATCACGACGCTTTAACATCGTTTGTTTTCATTATTTCTAATATTGTTATATGATATGGAACTGTAAATACATTGTTAAGTTTTAGTTATTAAAATATGTAAATATTTAATTCTATGTTTTCCCTCAATAACGCAACATTTTTAGCTACCTTACGCATTATTAACCTACATAAAATACAATGAAAGAAAATCTTTAGCAGTTAAAGCTCAAGAAAAGAAACAAACGAGAACTAGAAACCCCGGAATCGCAGGAATTGCAAAATAATGTTTCACTGACTAAACCTTCTGCTTACTTCCTTACTGGCACACTATTTTTAACCAAAGCTCAAAACCACATTTGTTATTTCAACGGGCGAGGTCTACTGTTCACAGAACTACTAGTAACTATGTAATAACTTAGATTCCAGCTACCTTGTATACAAATGATCGAGTATTGAATCTTAGTTATGTAAACATGACAACTACATTGAGACGTGGGATGTCAAGTTTGATGTACACGTGTATATGTACCTTGTATCACATCAATGCGCTATGCTAAGCTTTAGTTAATTAAATGTTAAATGCTGTTATTACATGTTAACAATTATGCACTTGTGTTTAGTACATAAGCTGAATAAGTCTAAAGCAGGCATATATGCATATATTTAATAATAACGTAAGTTATTTTAAGATGTTTTTCTATTCGAACAGAAACAGTACTTTAATGGAAAAATATTGTAAGATTTATTCATTTGCTTTCAGTAGAAGTACAATTATTTGTTACTAACTTGTCTGGTTTTATCGTATTTACGTATGCTCTAGACAAGCGTTTACATTCCAATGATAGCGGCATTTACATGTAAAATGAAAATGTCAAGATTATTTGCTATATATGAATGAGTTTCAAAGTAATTATATATTTATCTTATAAAGCAATAGATTTTTCCTTTAAAAATTTGTGGTAAAATTATTTAATTTAAGTGAATTTTTCTACCGCCAAAAATATTAAGTATTTTGTAAAAAAACTCATACAGACAGACAGACGAAAAAATAAGCACCGTAAACCAATGTTTATATTGTGAAATATGTTTGTCTGGATCCCAGGGACACATCCACAAAAGGGGTCCAGAGAGTTCGGTTGGTCCAGAGGTTACGCAACAAATAGGTGTACAAAGTTTGAGCTCAATATCTTTTCTACTTCTAAAAATATTAGGCCTAAGTATATTGTAAAAAACACATACAGACAGACCGAAAACGGAATGAGATAGAATACATGTTATGTTACATTTTTTGTTTCTTTTGACATGCTGAATTACGTGATAAAGTTCGTTCATATGGTGGCAAGACACTCTGTATACAATCTGCGTCAAACCTTTCCATCAACCTGGTTATGTTATGTAGTCAGTGAAACATACATTTTCCCAACTTACAGTAATGAAGTTTTTTAGTTGATACCAACTCTATATCTTTTGATATAGAAACAAAGTTTGAAATGTTTCCCACTCTTACATCACTGAAAGCAGTCCGTCTGTACAAACTTTGTTTTAAACAGCTGACGTTTTAGACAGCTGAAAATCATGCAGGTGGCTAAATCTGAAACTAACGACATATTTAGAAAACTTTAACATTACAAAGGTAAGTATGTTTTTGTTTTGCATTTATAATAGTTTTTAGGATGTAATATTCATAATGATTGAATTCATATCTTTGTTTTTATAAAATATACCTTTATACAAGATTACTATACATAACCAGATTGACAGTGTGAAGAAATTTCAACCTACTACTTTAGCAAAAATGAAAGCATTTATTTCTGGTCGGGTGAATTTATTTATTTTGCAATTTTATAGACTTTTCGGTTTTGAACGCGTATGTTATTTAGAATTTCCGAAAATGATTAATATAAAATACAAATGAAAAACTTAGGAAGTTGTATACCTCTCCTAGTCGGAGCATAGGACACGCCACTTTGAAGGTAAAAACGTAGCAACAGACCTGTAAGGTATTTCAAACTTTAAGTACCAATATAAAAATGATATGATATACATACGATGCGTTGAATCTTACACAGTCACGTGCGTGTTGAAACTACTATCAGAAGGTGTGCACTTCGTTCAAAATGGACCTTCAAAACTTTTTAAGTAACTTTCACTAAAAAATGTGCTTTCTTATTTAACATTCAATAAAAGAATAGTAATAATAACAATTTTTAACACGTTTCATTTAATAATAGCTTTTTTTAATAAGAAACAATTAATAACTTGATTTTTGTTATCTTTTTAACAAAATGTATTTACAAAAAAATGGTTTTCATGAGTTACTAGCAAACTAGTTACACAGTAAATCAAGGGTTTATCTTATAAAATAAAATTGTTATATTTCATTGCATTTTATATACTGAAGGGAAGCTTCATAACCGTTTTTAATATAATTATAACATTTCCCTTCACATATTATACATTTAAATTTAAAAAAAAAAGCGTAAGCAGCAATGCCGCATTACTATAGCCGAATTTTTACCACGGAATAACTAAGTTTAAAACAAGTAAATTTAATAGTTATTTATTTTGGTACACCTTCCTTGTTCCGGAAGGTGTACCAAAAACACCTTTATACAGGATTATAGTACACCTAATTGTTGTTCGAATCGTATAACTCACAATATGTACTCGGGCTTATAAGTGGGCGAAAATACGCAATTAACTTAAACGAATAGTGAAAAAGTCGATTTTTGGGACTTTTATATGAGTTTTGTTCCTTGTTCCGGGAGGTGTACCTAAAACACCTTTACACAGGATTATAGTAAATTTAATTGTCTTTCGAATGGTATAACTTACAATATGTACTTGGGCTTATGAGTTGGCGAAAATGCGCAATTAACGTACAAGAATAGTAAAAAAATCGATTATTGGGATCTTTATATGAGTTTTGTTCCTTGTTCCGGGAGGTGTACCTAAAACACCTTTACACAGGATTATAGTAAATTTAATTGTCTGTTGAATGGTATAACTCACAATATGTACTCGGGCTTATGAGTGGGCGAAAATGCGCAATTAACGTACAAAAATAGCGAAATAGTCGATTATTGGGATCTTTATATGAGTTTTGTTCCTTGTTCCAGGAGGTGTACCTAAAACACCTTTACACAAGGTTATAGTAAATTTAATTGCCTTTCGACTCATATTACTCACAAATTGAACTTGGGCTTATGAGAGGGAGATATCATGCAATTTCCTCGCTCTAACTTTGCCATTTTGGGTTTACTACAAATAGGCCGCCATTTTGTTTCAATTCAAAAAATAAAAATATATGTACCTTTCAAATCCTACAAGGACCCTTTCACAAAAAATTCATCATTTTTGAAGCATATTTACTACCTTTTAGCAAGGTTGGTAAAAAACTACCCCTCAAATTCCTACCCAAAAACGAAAAAACTGTATAACTCCGTCATTTTGAAACGGATCGAAAAACAAAAAAAGTACCTTTTGAAGAATCGCACTAAGGCCCTTTGACCAAAAAATCAGAAGTTTTGAAGCATTTTTACTATCCCTTAAAAATCCGGGAATAAAACATATATATATATATATATAAAGTAATGATTTTTGGGTATAGTCTCCAAATGGTCTGAAACGGATAGAAACCAAATTTTAGCCTTCTCCGACCAACCGTTTTCAAGTTGGGTCGAGTGTAATAGCTCTTATTTTCTTCGAAAATTCGGCTAAAAAGTCTAAATAAAAGAACGTTTAAATGATACAAATTAAATTGATTCATTGACCTCATTCTTGCCTAAAATAATATCAATCACAGCAATTAGTTCATACACATTTCAAACACTAACCATAAACATTTTTATTCCTTAAAATCATATTCATAATCTAAGTGGTTACTAGCAAACAAATATTACACTACGGACTGAGATTGTAAAAATGTAAAATTGCTACAAGTCGCTGCATCACGGTTTAATCAATTAATTGTAACTACTGTACATACAACTCTGTGTACGAACTGCAATTATATTGTTCTTAATTATACTGGTTGCTTGTTACGACATCACCAATATCCATGTTTTCCTCGTGTATCGTTATTAATGTTGATTGTTGAGTTATAGTGGAATTTTTATAGATTTGGAAATGTTGTTGATTTCTAATTGAATAGGATGTTTCATAAAAAAGGACTTAGTCAGGCTAACTATTAAAGAATACTGCAAACTAGAGAAGAGCTCTTGAGATTCAGAAAGTCGATGTATAGACAATTTTTAACCGAAGATATAGGCCTATAGCAGTTCCTTTTAAGGAACTGCTGTAGTGGCCGTCATCTTGGATTTTTATCCCATAAGAGCAATGTTAAATTTCAAACCATTTATTTCGTTAACTTTTTATCATAAACTTGTTTGCAAGGTCTCATTTTAAGCACAGTCACAATACGCATCCGTCTTGCAATTTATATATTTTTTAAATGCTTTTGATTTATTATGTAATTGACATTTTGTAAGTACAAAGTTTGAATTTTTTTCCTAACACAATACAAAATTAATAATGAAAAATAATTTTCAAGCCGGATCCGAAATTTTATAAAGAATACTCAGTTTTTTTTTCCAACACTCAATTACAAAAGATAGACTTTAAAATGGTTTGAAATGAGGCAATGTCAAAGCGTTCAGCCGCAAGAAATTGCACTGTTTAGATAGGGATACTGTGAGAAGAGGTTGCGTTTCCGGTTGATTTCTCGTTTACCGGAGCAGACCCTTAATGGTTTATACGCAACCTTTGTTTTGTAATAATGGGCAATTACGTTAGATAAATAGAAAGATTTTAGTTTTTAGTAACTGATTCTTTAATTAGATATTTTAAACTATGAATATGGCCATAAAGTGATGTTGAGTTTCTTAATTTTTGTTTAGTGTTGTTTTAAAATTTATTAAAACCTGTTCCATGACCTTTTATTTAAAGTATTTCTAGTTTCAATGGTGTGAAATCTTTTTAAAATTACATGTTACGTCACAGTATTAACTAGAGAGTTAAAATAAACATCGATCGGTAATCTCAAAAAATTAATTGCATAGTTATTGTGGGACATGTATTAATACAAATAGGTTATACTTTTCCAGTTAATCTAATGCACGTTATTGGAAATTAGATCTTCATTTATTTTTTTAACTTGTGTATAAAATATATATTGTAAGATAATTTGCACATTAGTACTTATGCTGGTACATATAAACATTACATCTATGATAGTATGTCCACATATATGAGCATATTAGTACATAACAATTAAACACAAGCATGCTTAGTTGGTTTATAGGCTAACCTTAATAATATTCCGCCTGATATTCCGCGTATAGGCTACATTATTTGCTACTAGAATGACTAGCATTTCCCAAGAAGCTAAACAATCACTGCGAATTGAGATACTATTACAAAATAATTGAATACATTAATTCTGCATTTGATTAATGATTTAACATAATCCAAAAATACTGTATATACTCCGTACACCATTATTTTATCATGGAATATGATTTAGAGTAGGATAAACTTCCAAAAATCGACACACAAAACGACCACTCTGGTTATATAGTTTTTTTTTAAGACAACGAACTGGAACCATTTATATAAATAAAACAAAGTTAAATCATATTATAAGTTTGTTATCATAAACATGTATTGAAGAAGTCGGAAATAAAACTAAATAGGAAGTCTGGGGCGTATTGTGGTGCAGAGTTTAACATTTCATTCAAAACGTTTTATACTATACTAAATTGTAATAGTGCTATATTTTTCTTTTGGAATTAATCTGCTGGAAAAAGTAATGCAAATACCTTTTATTTTCACAAAGTGATTTGGGTCACCAATTTTTATTCTACTTTTGGTAACAGATCGCAGGGAACATGGTAAATTAGATTAAATAAATTGTATGAAATAGCTTGTTGAGCTTACTCTATACATAGTTCACTTTAACAAACACAGTTTCGTAAAGTTATCTTTGAAGTAATGGGAAAATAACTCTAGCTTTGCTCTTGTTTAGTTCAATACACTAAGTGCAAAATACATTTGCCAAGAGTAGCCTTATACTGTACTCGTAAATATCTAACTAAACGGATTACGACAAAACATTACAAACAGTTTTATGCAAGGCTCTGTTACACTATTAATATACCTACATGCTAAAACGATCATTTTATTATATCTCAAATATGTGTGTTTTTATGGCAACGCCGTATCTCTCTTAACTCTACATCAAAATTAAGGATCAAACATCATTTTAAAGCTTATATTCCCCGTTATTGACAAAAAAAAAATAATTTAAAATTAACCCTTTCAGGACTCACGGTACTTTTAAGTACCACTACTTGTTGAGACCTATTTCTACATAAATAACTGATATATAACCCATTAGAGGACTGAAGGTACTTCAGAGTACTATTACCATCCTCTAAAATATAAATTTCTGCTAGTATTTTCAATTTTTGCTAACAGATTGTAGCACTGACTGGTACTGTGTCCATGGTAACCGACTGATTTATAAACCCAATTTTTATCATTTTTTTATAATGTGATACAATTAAATTTTCGTCATACTTCTTACAAAATTGAATTCTTTATACATTTATGTAGTCTATCCATATTTTATTTAGCCCTGTAAAGGTGTGTGACAATATTTACAAACTAAATTGCAAGTGGTACTTTTTAGTACCTTCAGGACTCTATGGCAACAGCAGTGCTATAAACAGCTGTTCAGTTTTCTTCTGTTGTGGGTTATTTTTTGTGAATAAAAATTAGTGTAGGCTGTGAGCAACAGTGTTATTCAATTAGTGGTTAATTATGGATCGAGATAATATCTTGGCTGACGAGGATATTGAAAATATCCTTATTGAAGAGATACCTGACGTGAATGTGCTTTCAGATGCCAGTGATGATGACTTTTGTGATGAAGATGAATGGTTATGTACAGGTAGTGGAGACATATTAGTTAGGCCTATAAATGAACATAATTTAATCCGGAATAGCATCCCTAGCCTAAAAGGAACAAAGCCAAATAACAGTGAATTGGAAGAGATCATTACTAACAGTGCCGAGCAGGCAAGTCTAAGTGACACTATAAGATTTAGGCCTAGGTTAGGTAATATTGAATTAGTTCAAAGTTCAAATGATTGCATATTGCAGGAAACAAGACCTAATCCTAGCCAAGAAAAAATCACCGCAGACCATAATGAAGAAACCGCCATAGGCCGTAGTGAGGACACCAATGTTTTAGGCCTAGACCAATCATCGGTGAATAATTTTGACAATGTATTTAATGACTTGATTGCTATAGGCGCCTATGAA
This sequence comes from Philaenus spumarius, assembly GCA_018207615.1. Taxonomy (NCBI): domain Eukaryota; kingdom Metazoa; phylum Arthropoda; class Insecta; order Hemiptera; family Aphrophoridae; genus Philaenus; species Philaenus spumarius. Next base: position 106,451 of record JAGFPH010003529.1, read on the forward strand.
AATGTTGAAAATCCTGACAACAATCAAATAATAGCTTTGGTTGAGCCCAGTGAACCCACAAGCATTGCAAGCAGCTTGAACAATCTTGAAGAAAAAAAGCCTGGCCAGAATAAAAACAATAAGATAGTAGGATCCAAAATCAATCCAAAAAAGAGGGTGAAAGACCAAAAGAAAACTAAAAGTAAGCTTAAATCTAAGAAAGATGATAACGACCAGAAAAAGGTAGCAAAAAGAGATGACATCAACCGCAAGTGGAAGAAGAAGGACCTAACTACAACGGTTCCTACTTATAATGACAATGAAGGTGAGAAAATTGTCATTACTTACTAATACTAATTTTATAAAAGCTTAGCCTAATATATATTTTTTATGTATAAGTCCATCACGCCTTTTCTTCAATTCTTTTACCAGCCTTAACGGCAACATACACACTAATTTTAATCTTTCAATTGCCATTTATTATTAGATTGTTTTGTATACAAATTTGTTAACTTCTACCACAATCCGCAAAGGAACTTCGTTCCAATAAATTCTATGAAATAAATACTCTTGATTACTGCAGGACCTAAATGTTCTGTTCCTTTCCAGGCCCTGTTGAAGGACAGTTTGAAGGATGCAAAACAGCCACAGAAGTGTTTTTAAAGTTCTTCGATAAACACATCGTAAGACACCTTGTTTTCCAATCCAACTTATATGCTACTGAAAGAGGTAAGAACCTTAATTTAAAAGAAGAAGAACTTCTAGTATTCATCGGTATTAACTTTCTTATGGGGTACCATGTAATCCCTTCATTGAAGAACTATTGGTCCACATCAGATGATTTGAATGTGAGACCTGTATCATCTGCTATGACTAGGACAAGATTTGTTGAAATTTTATCAAACCTTCACATAAATGACAACAGTACCATTACTCCTCAAACAAAAGATAAATTGCACAAGCTGAGGCCTTTTATTGATATGATCAACAAAAAATTCAAAACTCTGTATAATGGTACACGTGAACTTAGTATTGATGAATCAATGATCCTTTTCAAAGGGCGCAGTTCACTAAAACAGTATAATCCTAAAAAGCCCATAAAACGAGGCTACAAGCTATGGTGCTTAGGTGACCAAAAAGGCTATATATTAAATTTTGAAGTTTACCAGGGAAAAAATGAAACTGTGGAAAATGAATTTAAGGAATACGGTTTGGGCGAACGGGTTGTACTGTCACTAACTAAAGAACATTGGGGTAAGGGACGTATAGTTGTTTTTGACAACTACTTTTCATCTATTCCTCTTTTAGAGAGGCTGAAAAATGAACAAGTTTTGGCTTGTGGAACGCTAAGAAGTGACAGAGCAGGCATACCTGACATGAAATCAGATGCATATTTAGAACGAGGATCTTGGGACCATCGCTATTCAAGTGCTGATGTTGGTATTTTTAAGTGGAAAGATAGCAAGTCAATTTTACTTATTTCAAATTACCATGGAACAGAAGAAACTAAAGTAAAACGGACTCAAAAAAATGGCTCTAGAATAGATGTTAAATGCCCACAGGTTGTAAAGGATTACAACATACTGATGGGAGGGGTCGATCTTGCTGATCGCTACAGAGCTCTCTACAACGTTGATAGAAAATCTGTCAAGTGGTGGCATAGATTGTTTTGGGGTTTGATGGACATTACATTTGTGAATTCCTATGTCATTTATGGAATTTTGTTTGAACAAACTACAGTTCTAGAATTTAGACGGATGGTTGCAAAGGGCCTAATGAGTTACACTACAACAAAAAGAAAGAGAAGATCGGTTGAGGACATTGCTGTAGGATCTTCTTCTGTAAAGCGACGGAAAAGTGAGTTCTCCGTCCCAAGAGACGTCCGTCTGGGAAACAAAGGGGTCCACTGGCCGATGTTCGACAACAAGCGTGGGCGCTGTGAGGTCTGCAGCAAGAAAAAGATTCAGTCTAGGCCTCACAGTAAATGCAGCCATTGTAAAGTGTTTTTATGTATCAATGACAAGAAAAACTGTTTTGCCGACTTCCATGAAGTTCTCCTCTAGAGGCTCTACATTGTATTTCATGTTCACAAAATAAATATTTTTGTATTTTTCTAGATATTTAAAAAAGTTTTGTCATGTTACATTGTTTTATTTTGCTTTATAAATCTGATATAATAAAATCTATATTATGGCAAAGAGTTCTGGCGGTACTTATTTGTACCATAAGAAAACAACCTATAATTGTCATAAAGGACTGTCGGTACTTTAAAGTACCATGTCAAAAAAGTATATTAATAAATATTTTTATGTTATATAAAAAATATCCTACCTAAAATGAACCAATTTAAACCCAAAAAAAGGAGAAAAAATAGTTCTTTAAAATTTTTTGATAAGTTGGTCCTGAAAGGGTTAAAGTTTTCGTTAAACAAATGTATTTAAAAAAAATCATATAAAACTTATGTTGTTGCACCGGAGAATTATGTCGCATTAAAAAGGGCCAACTTGTGGGTGAAATGTGTAGCCTGAAGGGCGTGCTTGTTTCAGGTGAAGCCTGCTGGGTTTTCGGAGCGCTGCGCCGTTTCCTAGACGTTTTCGAAGTTCTTCGAATGTGTTTAGCCTGAAGGGCGTCAACACGACAGCTCTGAGCTAACAGTGCAATGGCCTGGTTCCTAGACCGAAGTCTAGGTAATTGTTGTGGTTTGTTTATATGGCCTGAAAAGAGCCGTATGTGTTGTCTGAAGGGCGTGTAAATATATCGGGTGTCACGTAGCCTTGTACAAATACAGTTGCAGGACCGATGGAACTGATGTACATGCGGACAACGGCGGAGGTTCTAGCCAAGCTAGCCTCTTTTAACTTTCCGCGATCGATTTTTCCCTGTGTATGATGTGTGCGCTGTGGTTTTTGTGAAAAAACAATTTATTTGAATTGAATTATAAGTTTTAAATTGTGTTCTGTTTGTTGGCCCTTACGAGTTGGCAAAGCTTCCTCCTTAGTCTAGCTCTCTCTAATTAGCTCTCTCTGACGTGCCTCGTCAGAGGAGTTCAATTTCCAGGTGAGGGAGTTTTTCCTTTTCATTCAAGAGTAAATTTCTTCCTAGTTGAGTTGGCTTTGGTAGTAGCGATGAACACTATGGCTCTTATGACTGAAGTTTCGTTTTCAGTGTCCAGTCAGGATCTGATTTGGTAACGCCTGTTCAGACTCCAAAGAGGATCTGATCATTTTTGGACTTTTGCCGGCGTACATGTAAGGTATTCTAGTGAAATTAGAAAGCGGTTTGAGATGGCGGGCGAATTGAAGCGCTGGATTATTTTAATGTTCTAAACAACGAGTGCCTGTTCATAAATAAATAAAAAAAACAAATAACAAACAAACAAAATAAAAATGATAAAGTGATGTAATCACAAGTGCTGTAAAAGTATATGAAAACAACAGGTTTAATTTCGTTTGTGGTTTTATTAGCGATATCACTTACATTAGACAAACAATAAAGAACTTATTTCAGTTTCTGAGTGCATTCAACTAGAATAAACACAATAATAGTAATACCACACTGATTTGAATAAAAACCCCGAACCACAAAACAAGGAACAAAAACAATACTAAACAACTAAATTGTAAGTTACCCTTATGTACATTTCGATGACATGGTCATCATCCTCAGATGGTTTTAACACTACTACCATTTACTAGCAGTACTACCTACTAACTGGTTTAAACTGGCTATTATATAAATACATTTATTAATTATTTCAAACCATAAACTTGCTAAACGAGTACCAGAGAAAGCCTGATTTTATAAGCTTAAACCTTTCTCTCATTTTATTTAATCAAACCATTTAGCTAGGTTTTTAAAACTTGTTTAAATTGTAATCCATCAAATGTATTAGCTGGGAATTTAATACAAAGTTTCAGAGTTTCAGTTACTACGCATAACCAACCCAACATTTTCCAGTTAATTAATATAGTAAACGTTCTGTTGTTATTATATTCATCAGGTTATTAAAAAAAACTAAAGTTGTTGATTAACCTTTTGCTATTAAAGTGTGTATTGTTTGTATTTAAAATAAAATTGACTGTACACTATATCTAAAAATTATTTTAATAAAAACAAATGTGGTTTATTATAATTTAATACAAATCCATAATACTATCAAAAAGTTCAATTTGTTTTATACAATTGAAGAAATACAATTTAAATACATAATTCAACTCATGGCAAACTTTAATAACGAAGATAATTCTAATCCTATTTTATATACAAGTAATTTACATTCCTGTATTTAAGAAGTGGTGTGTTAAAAGTTACTTGTATTACTGAAATTTCTATAAATAATTATTATAATTTTAACCTGATAAAACACATGTTTTAAACTAAATATAATAATATATTTAAATACCTTACATCCTTACTATATTTTCTAATTTATCAAACAAATTGTGTACCCTTATTTGGAAAACAGGGACGTTAAACGTAAAGTAAGATTTGTCTAACTAAAAACACAATTTCTAAGTTGACTTGTTCGTTTTAAACGTACTGTATTAAATATACTTTCATTGTATTTATAAATTTAAATAAATGTAAGATATATCCTTCAAAGTAATTAAGATAAAATGTTCAAAACAAGAAATATTAGTGTATAAAGTACAACCTGAATGTAACAGCTAATGCTAGCCTGCAAGAGATATTGTCTGCCGTGTATATCGAGTACGTTGTAAATAGAGATAGTGAAATATAAATTAATTAAACATAAATGTTTTGAATTAATCACTTTAAAATTGAAAAATACAAACTAAAACTAACTGTAAAAGAAAGGTTTACACTAAATACGCTTAATTTTATAATGTCTTATGTATTATTGAACAAATACAGTCTTTTTCGGAAACTGAAACAGTTAATAGAGGAAAAGGTGTAAATACGGGCAGCCTTTTTTGTTTTTACTTAAAGTCACTTTCTTTTGGAAAAATTCTAGATTTTTTACATTTATTAACAACTATAAGTAGTTTACTAAATATTAGTAGGCAAAACAATAAATAATATAAGTTATTTCAATTGCAAATTATCGGGCCCATACAGGTTGTCTGACCACGTGCATCTTTAAATAGTTAATTAATTCGGGAAGGCAATGCTGGTAAACCAAATTATCCGCTGGATCCGAAGCCAGCCTTATATAAACAAATTATTAACAGAAATCGCAAACATAAATGGCTCTTTCAGCTCCACCTACATCTCGCAAATAACATATTTAACCCACAATTCTCCTCGAGTGTCTTGAGAGAACTTTTCATCACAAAAGATGCAAGTTGTGTCATTCGAGTTTGGTGTCACCCCCATCGTTGTATTCATGCCATCAACACTTTCCACAAGAGGAGGGTCCCAGAAGTCTAATTAGTTCGATGATGAATCATATCGTTTGGTGGGTTGAATTTCCTTTTTCCGAAGGCCTTTTGTCTTCTCACCCCTGCCCTATAGTTGGTCTCTAACTCTGTAAAACTCAAGGATTTCTTCTTGAGAGCACTTTTGTCAAGTGGCTTGGTCAACCGATTATTTTATGGCGTTCCAGTGACGAGGCTGGTATTTGGTGCTTTGCGTCCCTGATCGGTGGTCTTTTATTAAGGAATTTTGGGGACAGGAGACACATGTCGAACGGAGAAATTGTACTTTAAGTTAGTGGGGAACATTGCGAATTTTTAGCAGCCTCATCATTTGGCATATTTACAGCCCGATGTGCTAGTATATCAAAAAGGAGTGGCAGATGATATCGGTGGGCCAGGGAAAGCAATTAGAGGAGCACGTGAATCTGAAACATTATTTTTCACTATGGAGCAACTCAGCGGTTATAAAGTCAGCGTCAACGAAAATGTTGCATTTCATATGGTATACCCTAGTTACTTTAAACCTGTTTACTGTCTCAGCCGTTTGAGTACGAAGGTAGGGTTGGAAAAAATCTCCATAACATCGTATGGTGTGAGGGGACGAACATTCTGGTGCAACCATACTCTGATTCCCTCGCTGTAATATGTTTTTAGAGGCCCCATAAAAGAGGAAGTGAGATGATAGTCACTTGCTTTGAATTTGCAGAGGAAGAGAAAATTATAAATACCCAGTTGTGAAGTTTAAGTGTGTCTTTGTATATAACGTTCTTTTTTTCTCTTTTTTTTGTGTTTACGTCCTGCTGTTTTGAACTTAAGGCTAATGAAGGCGGGACCTACAGTTTTACATGGAATCCGAACCACAGCCAACGATGTCTGTTAAGAAACCATTCAGAAAATTATTCAGGGTCAATGGGAATTTAACCCGGAACTTTTCCATTGATGGTTGCCATGACGATTGATAAAGCATTGACGCCTTAACAACCTCGGCCATCGTGGCCTCATATATATAACGTTCTATCAATGTTTAATTTGAATAGTTCAGTATAGAAATTTTTATAAAAGGAGAGAAATAATGCAACTGAGTAATATTATAGGATTAGATGTAGCCCATTAGGTTTTGTCAGAAAGACCTAAAAGTAATAAGACATGGTCCCGAGGTCCTTTTTTGTTTGTCTGTTACAAAGTATATAACCAACTGCCACTTCAACTAAACCAAACGAAAAATATTAAAAAATGTGTTATTGTACTTTTTACGTTTAGTGTCACTGATGACTTGTGAAATGTTTACGAATTATGCTGGAAAAACAGGGAAATTTGTGTACTCATTTAGGTTCAGGAAGGAACAGAGATTTGTTTTTTCCAATAGCATATTGTTTTATAGGTCTAATTCTGTATTCTATTACATTATTATTATTAACTTTTGTGTTTTATGTATTAATACTGACAGGTGGTAACGTCACAAGCCAGCAGTGTGCCCAAATAAGTGATTTTATCAAAAGAAATGACAAATTTATTTTGTATTTTTTGTTTGTTTAGGCCTATTTATTTTGTTTTTAAAACCAATCACCAAAAACAGGTTGCAGTGTAGGTATAGTTTCCAAATGTAACTAAATCTAAAATTATAATATTATTATATTGAAGAGCGTTAGTTGTAAGGCTCATCAACATAACGGTGGTTAAATAAGAGCCTGATACGGAATTTGTTAGCTCAGGAATTTGTGTTCTCATATGATTTAAGAAAACTTCAGCCATTATAATATATGAAAGGGTTTAACCCACCATGATCCCATCTTTCTGAACTTAAAATTTAATGTTAACTGGAAGTAGTTTTATTTTATACCTCAGTCAACAGTTTGACAAATGTATTGACTGCAGTTATTGCAAGTTTAAAGAGTTTGAAATCTACCGGGCAGTTAAATTAGAGCCCACTTATAAAACAGTTTGATTGTGTGTTTGATTTAGTTCTGAACCATTAGAAATTATTTAAGGTGGTAAATTTTGAATACTTAATTGTTGAGAAAATTGTAGGCATAATATATCATAGCTCTCTTTGGACTTAACCATTTTCAAATATTTAATAAGGTTAAATAAGAATGTTAAAGAGTGAATATTAAATTATCAAGTTTAACTTTGATTATAAGATTAAAAGCTTTGCGATAGTAATATTGTAATTTTAAACAATATATCAAAGTTATTTACCATATTACCTTGTTTCTATAATTATTTATTCTATTACCTCTCACGGAAGAACAATATTCATTCTATCACTCGAAGCTGGTGGAATGCCCCCAATAAAGCCCATTCAATAAAATAAAAAACAGTTGTACAAAGTAGGTTGCAAATTAAACATTTAAAAAATAAACCACCCAAACAGAGAGTAATGAAACGTAATTAAATTGACATGTTACGGAGAAACTGCCAAAGGTTGCAATAAAATAGCCTATGTATTGTTCAAAATATTTTTAAATGAAAATACAGTGAATTATTACTCTTGTTTTGGATTGATTTCAAACAATATGCTGGGTAATTCTGTAATACGGGGAGAAAATTGAGGGGGTGGTTATATAAAGAAAAAACTTCACTTAAACTTATGCCCGGAAACCCTTCTTTACCAACAATTCATTTCGTTGTTTTACTAAATATCTTATATCTCTTAGCTATCTTCAGGACAGCTTAACCGATTTAGTTGAAACTTTACACTAATCTTAATTACGTGAAGAACTAGTTATTGTAAAATAAACATCATAATCAACAAATCCATTTCAAAATGGTACCTATTTTTTAAATAAAAATAACAAAGTAAATTTTACAACAAACTTTAGGAGTACCGTGTTTGCGTAGCTTGTTTGATTATCACTCGAATGGTATTATACCTGTCAGGCTGACAGTAAAACTGCAACCATATTAATTAAATTATCATACAAATTAATTAATTATTGCCCACACTTTGATGTGGATGTTGAACCCGTTAAACTAGTGGACGTGGTTACCAAAATGTACTGGACATTGTTAAAAAGTATAGTTTTTGAGTTATTTTCACTTAAATTGTTTAAATGGATACCATTTTAATAGGGTTATTCAAACAGGTTGTTTTTTTAACTAGATATTATATTCATAAGCAACTTACAAAATTTAAACTTAATCGATAAACAGTTCTACAGAGATAAATCGTTAGAAACAAATACGTTTACGAACATAATGTTACATTGAAGATTTCTTTATTTTTAACCATGAAAAATTCGCATTAAAGAATCGTCCTGTATAGCCTACTAATAATGAAAGCTTTTAAAAATAACAGGCCTAGTAAAACACAATGTACTTGAAATGTATGTTTGTATACTTTGACTTCTATCATGCTGGCTGCTATTACACACGTTCCGTTTGAACATTTCCTTGATTAAAACTCAAATAAATGAAGGTAGCTTATATAGATGCCTTGCTTTATATTTATTTCGGGTTCAGCAGTGAAAACTTCCCTTTCGAGTTTTCTGTAGCATGTAGTACTGATGAATAGTAATTGTATGAGTTGTACTCTGTTAAATATTTCACTAGAACTTTAAAAGCCAAAACGTTTACCATTTGTTACAATTGAATATTACCGAAAGTTTATATCATGTTAGTAGTGTCTGAGAGAATTTAAATGCAATTACGGTAATATAAGTTGTATGACTTGTAAAATCGGAAATGATTGCAAAGAAATCATATATACACTTTTACTTTCACCATCAAAAATAGCAATCTCAGAGAATTCACTATTAAATCACTGTTTATTACTGATCACCAAAGTTACGTCACTGGTTATGTTTGTAGTTTTCCGTGTGGTGAACTTTGCTTTAGTCCTAGAGGTGCTATCTCCAGTTGTCCTGATCAGGGGTTTACTGGTACTGCTTTTTATAAAATTGTTGTACGTTTTGTTTAAACGTGGCACTGGATATCCACTCCCTCAATCACACTCATTCAAAGCTCGGTTCAGAATTTTACGTTCGCCAATCGAAAAACCTCAAAATATTCCCACACTACAGTGCGTTGTGACTATGCGAGCCAACTACAGTTAAGTCTCAAACATTGTCCCTCAGCTCGGAATCTAAATTTGAACAACTTCGCGACACATATTTTATGTTCGATGAACGCTGCGAACGGCTACAAATTAGTCCTTTTCACACCAAAGCCGAGCCGAGCCGGGCCGGGCGAAGCGATGCCAAGCCAAGCCAAATCTGCGATGCGTTCGCACTGAAGCCGAGTCTCACTCAATAGGTTTTCCTGCCTTCTTAGCAGTCGCAGTTGCAACTAGCTAGACTGAAAATCGTTGGCAGAAACCGCTTGAAGTAGCAGAAGGCAGGACTGCTCAAAATCGCTCGGTCGAGCCCGGCGTCCTATTTGAAAGCTCCCATTGAAATACTGCGTAATCAGTGGTCAAACGATTTTCGCTCGGCCTGGCTTTGGTGTGTAAACCGCCTAAGGGACCGATGATTTAGAGTCGAGGAGACCGAAAACTTTAAAAACCAGCGATGCTTGAACTTTTGTATTATCAACTTTTTCGGCATGAAATAGTTAGCGAATAACTCATTTCATTTCACGATTAATTAATTAATTGAAAAATAAATATCCCAAATTAGATCATGGATTACAAGTATAACATGGAATACGTACAAACAATGGTGTAGACTGACAAACGCAGTCACAAATACAAGGTGGAAAGGCGCCCTGAAAAAGGAAAATATTTCAATTTAGCGTCTGTATTTGTGTGTTGTGTTCTCGTGATAAGCTTGCTTGCATTTTTAATTGTTCTTGTATAATAAAAGTAATGTCTTGCTATAATAAAGAAAAGTAATTTCTTGCTATAACACATAAAATTTGTTTAGGTTTACAGTCTTTTACCGAAAATTTAAATTTCTGATAAATTCTAATGTATAAATTAGAGATATTTTGCCAAATTTTTGCTTAAAATAGTATGTTTCTCTGAAATTTGCTATGTGCTAAATACAAGTACAAAAATAGTCACATATACATGTGTACTTTTCTTATAAAAGTAAGTATATTATCTGCACCCTTACACTCGGCAAAGATACGTAAAATAGGAGTTTTAGAAGTGAAAATTTCAAAACATTTCCTTCGGAGTATTTTTGAATCTTCTTCATGGTCTGAATTTCAGATGGTTCAGTATGCCTCTTCGGCAAGATGTGAATTGTATTCGAGGGCTCAATATTCGTTTCGATAAGGCCTGAATTGCCCGAGGCTCAGGATACCTCTTCGAGACGGTCTGAATTGTCGAAATTTCAGTCTGCATCTGGGGCAGGAAATGAATTGTCGAAGGTACAGTATGCCTTTTTTAAATAGTCTGAGTTACGCATGTCCTTTTAGTATGCCGCTGCATTGTAACGTAATTGCAGAATTAAGTATGCCTCTTTGTCGGAAGAGATCCGTTGAGCTGGTCAAAAACCCTATTCTGGATCCGTTCATGCCTTATATAGAAATTTGTTTCTTAGTGGGCAGAATAAGTAAGATTTTTATTACTTTACAATTGGTCGGGAATGTTGGGGAAAGTACCAACCGAGCTATTTATTTAAATTAGCGCTTGCAGTGGCGGTATTTCACAATATTACTTCTTTCTTATTGGTTTACGATATGCATTAGGGTTAGTATTTTTATTGTTAAACTTTGCTTCATAACTTATTTCAGTTTACATGAGGTATACCCTGCTCATCCTTCATTAGTCTACTTGGTATAAAGTAAAGCAAAAGTATTTAAATAAATCTAATGTATGTTCTCGGCCTGACAGCAGTCTCAGACTGAGCTGGTGTTTAAACTGAAATTAAAATAAATTCAGTGTTATTTGTTATAAATAAATTAGTTGTCGTTTACTCACTGAAATAAATATTTTAAAGCATCATTTTGGCATAAAACTTTGATACTCTCTATAGTAAACATTTTGCTCAATTTGTTCTCAGTATAAGTAATGTTCTTTACAAAATTTAATAAAGATTTGTATGGGCATTATTGAAGTTATCTATATAGAAATGATTTTTTTAAATTATTTAACATATTACTTGAAATAATGTCTTGTAGTTTAACCTAATTTAATATGTGGCTGGTAATAAAACTATCAATAAACTTAATATATTATTTTTGTTGTAATCGCGGGTGAGTTAAGGCTTTGGTACAGTAGGGTTTCGAAAATTTGTAGGGTATAATTCTTGGAATTGTATTAAGCCGTGTAGATTGTGTGAGGATTTTCTATTCGACGCCAGTATAATAATATTTAAACCTGATAAAGGTTTTATCTAAAGAAATGTGTTACGATGTATTGTAAGCTTGGATGGCTGCTAATAGATTCACTCCAACAATAATAATAATTATTATTATTTATTTGTCTTTTTTTAAAGCGTAGTTAAATCCACAATATTATATTTTGCACCTTACTTTAGTAATTATAATTAAATATAAATATAATATACAGTAATTGAGTATTCGTTGCCCTAATTGGAGGATTGACAATCTCTTGAACAATGTATTATTTATTGTTTACTTTGTACAATACAAAGTACAATAAATACAATTCTCTTAACTTATACCTTCCTTTAAAATAAAACATTTAAAAAACAATATTTTAAACAATTAACTATTCTTCAAAATTACACACATATATAAATAATATATTGATTTAGTTTTATGTTTTGAAAAAATAAATATAATATCAATTCTGATATAATTTTACTAATATTTACAGTAGGCCTATATTGATTTCAACTATTATTAATATTACCACAAAACTTTTTACCTTATATATAATGCCAGCATAAAACCGAAATGATATATTTGATAATTTAATGCATTTTTCAAAACTGTAATTTACCATCTTGAGTATCTTCGGGGATCTAAACGGCAGTTTTCTTGAGATTTTTGTAAAATTTTAAAATACTTCTCAGCATTCTTTCTTAAAACTTGCTGGTGATATTTAAAATAAATTCAAAAGTCTCCTTTCTATACATTGCTGAATATTTTATCTAAATAATACAGTTTGTATTTGTTATTTTTAATTAAGGTTTGATATAAGTATGATACATTTTAACTTACACGTAGCTACTATTATTATTTTAATGGCCATAAAACACAATTACATTAGTTAAATTACAAAAGTAAATAACAAAGTAAAGAACTTGTTATATAAAGTACTTTACTACGCATTTATCGTTATACAAACCTAAACAGGAAAATTGTAATGTCCTGTATTGTTTTACTAATGTCCTGTATTGGATGAGTGACTTCAATTGTTTCCTTTTTTAAATAATTCAATGAATCGAAATTGCTTTACTCTATTTTAATTACTAAAACAAACAACATTATAGGGAATTGGATTCAAGTGGTGTACTGCAACTATTACAACCAGTTGAACGCTTTCTACCTTTAGTGAATAATAGCTTATGTTCCCGAAGGAATTGAGCACATAATTGAATTACATAGTTTCTCAACTCCTGACAGATTTACAACATGCAGGTTTGATCACTTCTCCTCCCTTAGCACGTGTAAGCTAAATCCTCACTCTCATCGGTAATACAATTGGTAATAAACAAGCAGTAATACTTTAAATAAATACTTATTTACCCCTTATGCTTTTACCAAAGCTATAGTTTAGACTACAGCTTACACTACTAATAGCCAGCATTGATTCATAACTTGTTTCAGTGTCCAGTCTTCCAACTGTTCTTTGTGGAAATGTATAGTAAACACAATCTAGCATCATAAAATACCAATATAAATAAGTATATAGTATAAGTAATATATATATCTATACTTATAAAAGCCAAATACCATTGACTCATTGACTCATCACAATTTCTCCAAAACCACGAGACCTGCAAACATGAAATTTGGCACTAATACTCTTTATAGGCTCTAGACGCGCACTAAGAAAGGGTTTCCGAAAATTCTAAATTTTAAGGGGGTTTTGGGGGGGTCAAAGTTACAAAATCACGGTTTCTCTAAAACCATCGAACGGATTGGAATGCAAATTGGTATGTAGCTTCCCCTAGGGCAATAGGTGCTCGTTAAGAAAGGGTTTTAAAAAATTCGAAATTTTAGGGGGGTTTGGGGGGTCAAAGTTACTAAAAAGCAACACCGAACGGATTTTAATGAAATTTATTATGTAGCTTCCTCTAGTTCCCTAGGTGCTCGCTAAGAAAGAGTTTTTAAAAAAAATCTAAATTTTAGGGGAGGTGTGGGGGGGGGGGGGTCAAAGTTACTAAATATCCCCATAAGAAATACATAGTGTAATATATTTATAGATATAATATATTTTTTGTTGTTATACATTTAACTTTGATTTGTCTATCCGTGCAAAACCGGGTCGGGCCGGCTAATATATATATATATGTAGCAAATAAGTATTTTATAGTAAGTACACTACATTTTATTACAGTAAAATGTTTGGTTTTATGAATAGTCTTATTTTAGAGAATTATATTTAATGCATATTAAACATTCTGTTTTCTATTAAACTCTATTCAATGACGGAATATAATTTGTCTAATTGTATTCAACGTGTAACCTAAACTTACATGACTGTCTGAAGTTTTAATTAATTGAATTCTATGGCATAGTTTCTGCCATTGGTAACTAACTTTTCTCGTCATTTGATCTAAATTCACAACTTTACTGCTGCAATCATGCGGTATTTCTATTAAATTAACTTAACATCTCTGAATATTGTTTTGAGTTTTTTCTTATATATTAATAAATAAAAATTATCATACAAATTATACCTGCTAGGATCCAAATGATCACTTTAAGTGCAATTTTCTGCCAATCCTAGAGTAACCCTTTTATTTGAGTTCGTCGACGCGTTTCGGAGTACCCAAGCGGATGAATCCAGTACTGAAGAGAATGGAGGAACTCCGAAGTCGACGAACTCAAATACTGTACAAGGGTTGAGCTAGGATTGACAGACAATTGTACTCAAACTGATAATAAATACAACTTGGTGAAATATAATTTAAATCACAAATACAAAATAACATTACTTTTTTGTGGCTGAAATAATACTATGCTACACTCTTTTAGGCAGTAATAGTATTCTGAAGTAAGATCTGACTATGGAAACTAAGAACAAATTAAAGGATATTATTTTGTATATATAGACTATATAAACAAACTATAAAACTAACTTACACGTGAAAACATGAAATAAGACCGGGATTGGAAGTGAGGATTTTTAGCAGTTCATGCCTATGCAATGACAACTGAGATACCATGCTTAAACCAAATATTAGTCGATATAATCTCGCTTGCACGGTTTTCTGAATTTGTGTAAACTAACAGACTAATTACCTCGTATCAATGGAACGACATTGAAATAAATCTGTATTCTATATCCAGGTATCGGTCGTGTTATTTAATGCTACTTTTTTTAACTACTAGTCATTTTTTCTGTACACAATTAACCAGCAATGGTTAATTTAACAAAATGTGTAAGTGAAAACTAGGACAAAGAACGTCCTATTATTTCAACCTAGGGCCTTTAGCAATCCGTGATAAAGTTCTGCCAACATAATATTGGTCGACAATGGTCCCAGGTAAAGATCTGGGTGTGAACCCCAATCTTGGGCCATGTTTTTCACTTATAATTTAGTTAAATAACCCTTGTTGGTTAGGTGTGTAGCTGAAAAATTACTACAACCATTAAAAAATACCAAAAGATTCAAGTCGGAATTTTTCAAAACTTGACTATGTTATTAAATTGCAAACAAAGGCATGATAACCCATTGAACAAAACATCTTTTCAACGTTCATTTAAAATACTGTACTTCGGAGTTTGGAATATAATCTAACCAAACCTAATTATTTGTGTCACTAAAGAGGAGGAGGAAATGTAAAACTTAACAAAATGTTGATCACCTAATAGATTGTTTAGGTACTGAAAACAGATTAACTATTATGTTTAATTATAGTACAGTTTTCTTGAGAGTCCATATATAGGCCTACCTCATTTTCAATTTCAGAGTAGACTTACGAACTTTATTAATGTGTTGTTTCATTTGAGTCTAAGAAAGTACTATTACAAAGCTAAAAATATAGGTTGATCTATGTAGAACCATACAATTATTTGTTTGAACTTGTGCCACAATTTGTTTAGCTGAATACAAAATTAATTGTTTTGCATTTCGCTAGTACTGTTTACTATGCACGTATAGTTTTAGGTTTCTTCTAAATGTAACACATCCTTTGTAGAAGCAGGAAACGAATTACAGCTACAGATCTTGTGAATCTGTAGGCTAATTACACTTCGCTAATTACACACACAAGGCTAATTACTGGAGTACATCGTGTTAACGGTTACCCCTCCTCTTTGTGAATTGTAACCTGTTAAACATCCTTCCTACCTTCTTGCAAGGTGATTCATAAATCTTGTACTTTTTATATTAAATAAACACGTGATCGTATTAGTTAAACATTAAATTTTAGTATATTTCTGATTTAGTTAACCACGTTCATTGTTGCGGTAACTTAAAAACAAATTATTATTTTTTGAAAACACTTTGACAAACACAAAGCTATTTTAAGGTTATACTTGAAAACTTATTTTTTGTGACAGACATATAGTTTTATTACAAATTAGAAAGACAATTATTTACAGCTACCACATCTTAGCCTATACAACAGTTAAACATATTTATATAAAATATAATCCTAGCAAACGCAGTCAATGTTACTAAAATGAACATAGTTTGTCAGAAAAAAAACTTTTAATAGGTAAACGTGTTTCGATGACCAAGTCATCATCGTCAGTGACGAATTTAGTTAGAAACTTATAACTCTGTTAAGTAATTAATTATAGATATGTAAATGTAGCCTTTACTGATGATGACAAATCTCTACAAAATATTAATTGTGTCTTTCATACTTTAGGCATATTGATATTAAAAGTTGTTTTATCATTGTAATTTCTCATATTTAATTAATAAACTCCAGGTTGCAAAGCAATAAAGGTAATACAATTATGAAGACAATATAACAGTTGATATAATGCAGAGCTTCCGACATAAGTAATATAGTGTCTAGTAATTTATATTCATGTAAATGTTATTCCCTTTAACTTATATATCTCAACTATATTCCTATATACCTCAACTATATACGCGTTTGATTTTCTCTGGAACATCGTAGAGGACGGATAGTAAAGATATCAATTTGTTAATGGCCGGGGAGCAATAAAACCCCATAACAAGAACGTTTTACTGTATTTTAGAAACCATTTCCACTTCCACTATTTCGTAGCATTCTGTATAATAACGATTGTCTCACTGCATCCATTAAAAAATGTTTACCTGCTTTTACAATGAGTGACTAGCCTTCTATCGCGATACATAACATTTTTAAAGTCAACAATATTATATTTTAAGAATACTGTTGTTGGCGAAAACATTAAACAGCACCTGCATAAATAGTATTTTAAATAAGTTTACTGATCAAGCTCACACTAGGTCTGACTGCAAAGATGTGATTATGTTGGCCTTTACTTAAAAGTAGTAACATTACTGACACAGTATCAAACTTCCCATGCAAAAATAAACATTAAATCGTAATATTAGGGTTTATTTTATACAACAACAATACAATTATACCTTTTAGTTTTTACGTATTTTAATTTTAGAAATAAATGTTAGTATTATAAGCAGGTATGTATAACTTTCTTAGTTACTAGCCGGCCAGTAAACTCCAAAGGCTAGAAGTATTAAATAAGGCTAAAGTATATAGACTTATCTTCAAACAATGTCCAAAAGTTTTTGACAGTAAATTAATCAATTGTTTATTTAAAAATTGAGTAAAGAAATTAAACATACAATGGTCAATGTTATTAAATCATCTACTAAATACGGGTAGGAAAACGAGATGGAATTATATAGGTAAACAATAAGGTAAAGGGAGGACAAATTTAATAGAAAAGAGATAAGAACGAAGTGGTGTATATAGAATATACAGCTTATAAACAAAGTGACCAAACTTTTGAAAACAACTAAAAGATGTAGTGCACTTAATTATTAATTTGTATTCTAAAGTTTTTGCAAGTTTAATACTCAAAATGAGTTTGGAAATCACACAGTAGTTGACAGTCACACACTGTGACATTAAAAACAAAATAATTTTATCAAGTGTTGTAAAAGTTTAATTAAATATCGTAAATTTATGTTTTTATAATTTAAGTGTTAAATATGTATCATATTTAATGTTGTTAATCAGTGTGATTATGAGAAGTGTTTTTGAGTATTTGAGTTCTGATGATGCGTGAAGTATAAGGTGAAACCACTGTAAACTAAACAAAACAACTGTGAGTGTTAAAGCAAGTACCTAACTAATATTTTATATACTAATAGGAATCGGACATGGTTACTAATACATTAACGAATATACATACATTAATAGTTTAATATTCTATTACATAACTAATTTTAATTAATACAAGTTTAACAATCTATTGCATACTATTTACGTAACATGAAATAATATAACTAAAACATTATACTATTACTTATATTAGAACTTTCCTATTTACCTAGTTTATCCTTAATTATTTCACCAGTGATTCTGAAATTGTATAGTTTGGGTTTATTAATACTAAAATTATACAATAATTAATAAACTTACAAAGCTTCCATCAAAACCACGTTTACTTTCCAATAATTTTATTTATAAATTTAAATTGTATGGTTTTCAATTAAAATATGGGATCGTGCAAGGTTTATATTAGTTAAATATCAGTATGGAGTTAGTTCACTTTAATAACCAAAGCTAAAGTTTGAATCAAAAAGTTATTTTAAATATCATAAATTACAAATAAAAATGAGTTTTACTTATTTAAAGAAAGTGTTAAGTAGTGGAGAACAAATCCAAGGCAATATTCTGAGATAAGATTAAAATAATTTGTTTTAATCATTGACTATATCTCTTAAATATATGAGATAACGAGTTAGTTTAACGTATAATAAGGAACAATAAATTTTCGCTGTATTGCACAGACATACATCTTATTGATTTTGATTTATAAATTTGACTGATGTATTAGAGAGGACCCCATAGGGAAAGTAAAAAAAATGGTATTTATATAATATTCTAAAATGTAGTAAAGATCTAATTTTTATGTATCTTCTAAGTCTTCTGATTAATCATTTTCGATTTAATAATACAGAATTGTTTGGCATTCTAAGAGTTGAAATAAATAATGCATTTTATTACTTCACCAACGTTATGCAAAGTATCTTTATATATAATACGTGAAGCAATGTTTTGTGAACACAACTCCTCCGTTATTTCTGTACCAAATTTAATGTTTGAGTTGTCAAAACATTCGTCTCATTTCGAAGTTTTGCAATAAGGTTTTAGATTTAAAAACCATTTCTGTACAAAACAGCTGTTTATAATAAAAACCAAACTAATCCAGCTGCTTTCGTGGATGTAAATAATTATGTTTATAATAATAACAATAATAATAATGTTTATAATAAGGGCTACAAATAAGCCAAATTTTATCAAAATTGTTAGAGCCATTTTTTTATAAAAAAATTATAACTGATTTTTTGGGGTTTCTTGCCAAAAAGGGCGTTGTTTTTCAAAACCGTTTTTCGTGCATCTATACAGGCCTACTTGACATGTCTGGTGCAAATTTGTTTGAAATAGATCGAATAGTTTTCCCTCTAAGTTTGTATACATACAGACATACATACATACAGACATACAGACATACAGAAATACAGACAGACATTTTGTAAAAACCACTTTTTTGGACTCAATGGGTCCCAAGACGGATATTTCCACAAAAATCTCAACACCGATTTTTTTGCTATCACTATACTTACTCTATACTATAGTATAGTGATAAATTAAAATGATACTGAAAAAATTATTAGTAAAAACATTTCTTTCTAGCATTTACTTCATTTAAAAATTTAATGAAACTACTTTTACACAGTGTTATGTAAGGCTAAACAATTATTTCCAAAATACTTTAATTACTCAACAGAGAAAGCAAAGAAGCCATCATTTCGTTGACTCCTAGATGTATTGAATAAATTTGTAACATTTTTGCAATGAAACTTCTACTGCTAAGACATCAGCTATGGGTATCTTATCATCAACATTTTTAATGTTTTTATTTTATATTTTTGAATGCTTAAACTTCTTACTTTTTCACAGTGAATGATAATTTTAGATATAAATTTAAATTACTACTTAAGTAAGTAGAATTGCTCAAAATTTTTAAGGGTTATTTCACCCAATAATAATAGGCGTTCATTCCCAAAACTGGAAGTTTCAATTAAAACGACATTAAAATAACAGATGAAGGAACATCAAATATGAAGGTATTTTTATTATAAGGTAAATATAATTTTAAGAAACGCTTCAAACTAAATGTCTTTATTTTAAATAGAATCTGTAAACAAATAATTTTGTTATTATTATAACTTTCTTAAAACAAATTAATTTAATTACTCTTAGTTTCGTGTTACTTTTAATTTAGTTTTAAAATGAACCACCAGAGTATTTTGTCAAACAACGAAATGGAAACTCATTAGGTAACAGAAACTTCAGAGCATCCACCCACTCAACTAAAAATATAAACTTTTGATTGCTGAAGAAAAACAATTCAACCCAGAATCGTTTTCATTTAATTAATTTTCTTAAATTGTCTATCTAATTCTCTGAAGGTACATTGCTAACTTACCATGAACACATTCCTTAGTCAAATTCAGTTATTATGTTCTAATACAGTTTATAATTTAATGTTTAGTTTTATAGTTTTTATTTTTTTAGATTTAATAAACATTTTATGTTACACATATGTACCTACTGATACGACTTGTGCCGGGATGATTTTTAGTATTAGTATTTAGGAAGTTAAGAATGAAACCTACATATATATAAACTTTAAATACGTATTTTGAAACGAAAAACTCAATGGTTTATATTTTATATACTTAGTTTAATATTATTTTTATTTTTAGACAAATATTTAAATTAACATAATAATCAGCAATAATTTAAAGTACACTGATTCGTGGTATAGTACTCACCTCGTAAATTCTGCCACAGTTTCAAAAACTCACCACAGTAAAGTTTTCATCATCAGGCAACACGATACTGTCATTCTTGAAAAACTTAGAGTCTAAGCTTAACTAGCTGCACAAAATTGGTTCTGTTTGAAGCTCTAAATGTGAAAATAATAGTTTTTAAGTGTTTTTCTAAATATTCTGTTATTTAAACAAAAAACGCATTTGTACGTATAACCAACAATTTATTTAGTATTAATTGAAGACACGCGTTATCTTATTGATTGATTTGTAGAAGAATTAAGTACAGCATTGTAAAAAAACGACGATTATTAAGTGTATAAATTAATGTTTTTAAATAGGAATAAAATATTGATTATTATCTATTGAAATGTAAATTTTGTAGAAATTATACATTGAAAAACTATATCCTCTATAAAATGTATAAATTTTTTATTTTAGCAACTTATGAATATATGAGCTTTTATTTGTATAAAATAAAGTTTCCGACTTCAACTCCTTAATTGAACTTCTTATTTCGATGTATTTTTCTCGTTGACAAGATCTCCCTGTCAACGTTTAGTTTGTGGTAAAAACTAAAAAAAAAATCGTTTAAACGTTGTTAATTTTCAACACACGAGTTCTATCAAATATAACTTTTTTCTAGTTGTTATATTTCAATGAGCTTATGTTCAAAGTACGGAGTGCATGCAGGTAGTTTAATACAATGTACTTAATACTTGAGTAAAAACAACTTTAGATTTGAAAGTAAAAAAAAATATAAAAATTTAATTATTGTTATATCAATAGTGGATGGTCAGTATATATTATTGTAGTTGAGATAAATGTTGCATTTAGTTTCATTAATAGTCTTATTGTAGAGAAATAAATTGATTGCATTAAAAAAATAAAAAATACGGCTTTCTATTAATTTCTACTTTGTGTCGGGATATGAATAGAATAAGTTCTTAATGTAACTAACATGTAACCAAAACTTCTGCCCCGAGGTTTACAGAATCCTAAGATAAAGTTTCTACCATTGGAGAAGCAACTAACTTCTCTCTTCATTTGCTGTACTAAATAATATTCTTTAGTGCCTTTAGTAAAAGCTCTTTGAGGCACAACTGGTGCAACCACATAGTCTATATTAAATTTAACGGACATGCATATTCATTTTACTTATTTTCTTATTTATTAATAAATAAAATTTGTTGGAATAAATTAAAATACACACGTAAAAATTAGTTTAAAACTCATTGTTTTGTATCCAAGTCACTGGTTATAATGAATAAAATGTTCAGATTGAAAACATGAAAAAGTATATGAATCAAATCAACAGCCAAATCCAATTCACCCTTGAAGTGGAAACGAGGCGATCGATAAATTTTCTGGATCTCATAGTTGTCAGAGCGGACGCTTTTCAATACAAGATTTTTAGAAAGCCCACAACCACGAAACTACTATTCATGCGGAATCCCATCATCCAACTACACACAAGATGGCTGCATATAATAGTTTTGTCCATAGATTGATAACAACACCACTAAGCAAGGAGTTCTATAAAGAACTTTAACATTATAAAATATATAGCCGTAGAGAACGGATATAGGACCTCCATGATTGATGCGATTCTTAAAAAATACACAATATATAAGAACAAACCAACGAAAGAACAAAATAATAAAGAGACATTCAGATCTGCAGAATATGGAGTAGTCCTACCAAACATATTGACCAACACACTGAGAAAGATAGATGTTACCATGTCATTCCGCACCTCAAATAACATAAAAAACTTATTGAAACCTAAAAAAGCAACACCGTTAGATCAAAAGTCGGGTGTATACAGAATTGACTGTGATGAGTTCGAATGCTTTTATGTAGGGCAAACGGGGAGGCAATTTAAAAAACGCTATAAAGAACATCTCCCAAGTAACCGTGGAGCCTTTGTCAAATCCAACTTCGCACGCCACATTATGGATGAAGACCATTCTTACACTAGCTTCGAAAATAATTTCCGTCCATTACATATATGTAAAAAAAGCAAGCTAATGGACGCACTAGAAGAATACGAGATATATAAGGCACAATCAATGAATCCGGAGCATGTTTTAAACGACCAACTAAATTTTAAATCTAATTTAATGTGTGACTTCGCGATAAAATTAGATAAGGAAGACAAACAGCAAGCGCAGTAAGGCAGGAAGGGGAAACAGTGAAATTAGTAGTCAAACGTAGTCGATGGTGTGCACACGCGGTACATTTTTTGTGTTCTTGTGTTTTGTGTTGATGTGCGCGTGTATAAATATGTGTTATGTTTCTTTTAATAATTTATTTCAATGTTATGACCACCTCAGCAGGGGAATATCTGATGATGGAACCAGTTCCGAAACGCGTCATGGAGTAAGTACCGTAAGTAAAGTACTTTATAATAAAAGTCACATAGACGGACATAATAAATTTTATTCAGAAAAAAATAGCATTAATTGTGTCAAAAATGTTATGCATACATTTAAGTAAAAATTGAGATCAAACTTTAAAATGTTCGATATAAAGTATTGTTTATAAAGTATCATAACATGGTTAACACTTGTATTATACTATATTACGCAGGTTATTGAGATTGCGCCAATATACATGAATTTTTAAGGGTTTACTATTCTGAAGAAAAATGTGAGTAGTGAAACTGTAAAAAACTCATGAATAGAAATATAACAAATTTAACTAAATGTACAAGTGATTAAAACATATACCATGACTCGGATTTGAACCCAGGACCTATACAGGTCTGCAGCTAGCTTCTAATGCTTTGCTGAGTTACCCTGATCACACCAAATATTTGACTATGTGATCTCACTTCCGCGGTTTACTGAATTTGTTTGAACTAACAGACTACAGTGGAAACGAAATTGAAATAGATCTTAGTTGTAATTGCAGCTAACGGGCTTGTTATTTATTGCTCATATTTAAAGTTGCAGTTTTTTTCCACTATAAAATTACTCAGCAAGGGTTTATTAACTAAATGTTCAAATGAAAAAAATATAAATCATGACCGGGAAGAACACAGGATTATTTTCGTTTTGTACTAATG
The DNA here is from genome assembly GCA_018207615.1 of Philaenus spumarius. Classification (NCBI taxonomy): domain Eukaryota; kingdom Metazoa; phylum Arthropoda; class Insecta; order Hemiptera; family Aphrophoridae; genus Philaenus; species Philaenus spumarius. The sequence continues at coordinate 129,937 of JAGFPH010003529.1, forward strand.
CTCTCCCAACTGAGCTCACACAGGTCACACGCGATATTCTTCGATAAGGATTCCAGATAAAGGTGTGGGTTTAAATTATTTTCTTGGTTTATTTTTTTTACTTGTAACTTAGGTAATTAAAACCCTTGCAGAGGAATTTCAGATTACAAATTAGTAAAACTTTAACAAATGTTAAATGTCAGTCCTAGTTGCTTAATACGTGATGTAATTTATATTGCAAATCTATGCATAACAACTCAATGAACAAGAAATTTTTTTAACATACTTCGTAATCTGGAATCTAACCTAACCAAACCGAATGAGTTGTGTCATTACAGAGAGCCGAGGTAGTTACAAGTTACCACATACAAGTTAACAAAATATTGATCACCTCAAGGTGTTGAAGACATTTAGGTGTTGAAGACGAACTTACCATAACGTTTAATTAAAGTATGATTTTCTACAAAGACTAAAGATATATCTTATTTTTAACTTCAGAATAAACTTTGCAAATTTATTTCATTGCTATTTGTGGCGTTACACTTCGGGTCTGAAAAATCACTATTACAAGGGTAATTAAATATAGATTTACCTTGAAGAAACTTTGACCTTGGACGGCAGAATATAGATAATGAGCTAAAGACTTGAAATTCTGATGAGAAAAAAACATAATGCGATTTAAAAGTTGGATTCCATAATTCCATAATAGTCCAAATTTATTTCAATCTTTGTATTAATACTTGTATTTTAAAATTTCGTAATTTATAATTTAAACCACATGTCGACTACCTATAAACAAAATATGTATTTACAACATTGTTAGCAGTCAATAAAATGCTACAGAATGGTTATGTATATTTATTAAAGATATCTTACAACAAATATATTTCTTATAAGTTTATTTTAATGAAATAAATCTAATTACTGTGCAAAATTACATCAGCCTACTACAAGGTAAACTTACAGCATTTTCAAAGCTGATTACAAAAGACGTATTTATATATTGTTGTGCGCATTCGGGGTTTTAATTATATGCATGTGACCTAAATAACAAAACAAAGCTCCGAAGCTTAGAACTTGACAGGATAAAGCCAGTTGAGCCTTTCAGCAGACGTTTATATCTGTACTGTCATATTTTGTATAGCATAGAAGAACTGAAACAACATATCACTTTCCATTTTTTATGTCAGTCCATATAACTGTATTTCTATAATACAATAACTGAAATTTGAGTTTACCTGCTTGTTTAAGAGAGCTAGAATAAACTGCATTTTTTATATATATATATATATATATATATTTTAAAATGTTTAATTTATTAATCATTGACGTCAATAATTTCTTCTGTATTATTAATAGAAAATAAATAATGTGAACTGTGTTAATTTTTTTCATTTCAACAAACGTAGCACAAATGATTGCTAACAAACAGTTTTAATACAGCATGACCACAAAGTAGGTTTTATTATACAAATAAAAACTAGATAAAAGTTAAGAATTTATTTTGCTTACTTAAACTAAATTTTAAATACAAAATAAGTTAATATTTCTAAGAAGATAATTTTTATTTTATATTATCATTTTCTTAATCTGACAGATTATTAATCCTAACTCTGGCCGTTTGTTTAATGGTTGAAACTATAAAATATTATAAATCAGTTGAGATTAGCTACTGTTCATAAACGATATAGGTTTAGCAATTCATTTTTTAATAAATCCTGACTATTGACTTTAAATATTGGAATGTTTCAAAAATATCGAAGTAAACCAACATATTATTGGTTAGTTTATGTAACCTAGTGATATTTACTCTTCTAAAATGAAGAGTAACAATTACTTTTCAACATTCTAAATAAATATTTTATTTGAACGTAAACTAATAAAATAAAACCAGGCAAACCGTGTATTAACTTGATTAATTTTTTACTGAAATAAACTAATCAGTAAAATTCAATTATTTACAAAAACCGTGTCAATATTTAAAAAGACACATATTTTAAATTATGCTCAATGAAGTTATCTCCAACCAGCAACTACTCTTGTAACATCTATTTAGCTAGTAACCGTCTACATTTAGCTAGTAGATTGAAGTAAATTTAAATAATATAAAATTTCCTTTTTTATCTCAAATAGTTTTTCATTATATAGTATAAAATGTTTGCACCGTATATTAAGCACAATGTAAAGTATTATTTATGTATTTAACTTCAAAAACTGAAATTTGTCAATTAAGGTTGTGTTAAAGCAAAAATACATTGTATATAACAAAACCGTTCCTGCGAGAACATTGGCTGTCGTGTTGTATTAGCTTTTATCAGGCAACCGAGAAAACATCCGAAACCGGACGCCACTCTTGAAATGCAACCCTTTTAACAGATAAGGGTTGTTTTGCTAAACATTGTTTTATCTTTGTTAGAAGCCGAAGAATCCAACATTCACATCCAAACATTCACTCAACCAGTTTGTCAACGTGTAGATTGTGTAAAGTGAGAAAATCTAACAAAAATATTAGTTCATATTTTGACTGATTTTTACCAGGCTAATAAATTTATTATAATCTAATTAAATTTATAAGTATAATTTGCACAATATACTTACTGTTTAACTTAAAGTTGCAACATTTCTCCCTAAATAATTGTGTACATTCAATAACGTAGGTAATTTACTGTTTAAGTTAGAATAATGTATCACTGCATGTGTAACAAACAAATGTTGTAGTGTGTACTTGTTTCCTACACAATTTAAAAAAAAAATAATTGGCAACCTAATTTTGTTAACTATTTGTTTTCAGAAATATGCATTCTGTTTGAATCTTTTTTTAAATGTCTCGCAATCATTCTTACAGTATGATAATCTAGACATAATACATAATAAAAGAAAATGTGTCTTCGTCTGCATGTGATTCCGGAACAAATCTACGGAAAAACTACCATTAACGAATAAATATAAGTTCGTTTAAAAAGGAGGCAATACCCAAACGATTTACAAAGTCGACGTTTTGCACATTACTAAATCTTTATTAAATAGTATAATAAATTAATTGTTTTAGTTGAAAATCCTTAAAACACACTTTTTTCTTTTAAACACAAATTACTTATAGGCTAGGTATAGTTACTTTATTGATATTAATAATACAGTACGGTGATAAGGAAAAATTATATTAATTTTGTTTACTAAGATAGCTGAGAATAATGGTTATAAAAAGGGAATAATAATAAAATTAATTCGTAAAATAAAACAAAATTTAAACAATAAGATAGAAGTCGCAAAGAAGCGGGAAAATATATAGGCAGGATTTACCTTCACTGGAAAGGAAACAAACAAAATGAAAACTTTTTGGGAAATATAATGTGAAAGCTGCGTTTATTACTAACAACTCTATAAAGAACAGATTAAGTAGGTCTATAGAAGAAATGGAAGCATACGATAGGAGTGGAGTATACGAAATAAAGTGTAAGTGCAACGCAACATATATACATATAGGCCAAACGGGACGAAAATTAAAAACAAGATTTATAGGGCATATTAGATCATATAAATACGAAAAAAGAGATTCAAATTATTACGCTACACATCTACTAAATGAGGGTCATTTGCCGTATGAAATGAAAGACTCGATGAAGCTTTTACACCAATGCAACAAAGGAAGACGGTTATATAATGGAAAATATGGAAATTTTTAATCTAAAGATGAACGGAGAAAATATTACTAATGAACAAATATACAAAAAATCAGAAATAACACTCCAAAATCTGAAAATTTTGAAAGTGTTAAAGAATAAAATAAACATGTATATCAAAGCCCACTAAAGAATACCGTTGAGGGACGGGCTTGTGTTCATCGAGACCTTAAACGCTCCAATCGCCGTAGTGCGACTTTGTCACGTTCTTCCCGCGCTTCTAACTGACTGCGGCTGACTCATCGCATTTATAATTCTTTAAACTATGCGATCAAGCCTCAAGCGGTAAATACCAGGAGTGTTCGAGGATAGTAGATATGGCAACGCTGCGCGCCCATCCTATTGGCCGCCTCGAAACGGTATTCTTTAGTGGGCTTTGATATAGGTTTGTGTAGCCATCGGAACGTGTGGCCGGAGGAAGTACCGGTTGGAGGAGGGGTGTGGGTAATTGAGGAGGGGCGGGGCTAAACTGTATATAAAGACGAATCCCAAACGGATGAATAATTCACAAACGCATATCTCACCACAATACCATTAAAAACAGAATTACCTACACCTAACACACCATCGTCCACATTTCGCTTTCTTCATCTGTGGAACTTCGTCTGGTCTCTGTGTACAATAAACCCACTGATCTTTTAAACACTGTCGATATCAAAATTTTGCTAGAGCCAACCATCCCAACCATTGTTATGGGCGATTTAAATGCGAAGCATACTTCGTGGAACAGTCGTATTTGCAACAAAAATGGAAATCTACTGAACTTACTTCAAGATTCCTCCACGTTTGCTGTAACAGCCCCAAGCGAACCAACTCATTTTCACTCTAATCAAAGATTTCTTCCTGACGTCCTTGATATTGCAATTATAAATTTTATTTCTCATCCCTGCCACATCGAAGTTATAACTGATTTATCCTCTGATCATTTACCTGTTTTACTAACTCTTACAACTTCACCTTTATCGCAACCTCAATCACCTAATACCTACACCATCACTAACTGGAGAAAATTCTATGAAACTCTTCAACGCTCTACTCTTGCGCTCTCTTCCAACAATATAACCAACCCTCTTCAATTGGACCATGCAGTCACTAAACTTACATCAAATATTCAAATTGCACTATACTCCTCGTCTCAAATTATCCACAAATCATCTCAATCTCACTCTCTCCCACCTATCATCCTTTAGAACATTAAATTAAAGGAGAAATTACGTCACAGATGGCAATTCGCGAGGGATCCAACTGACAAGTCCAAGTTCAACAAGAAATCGGAAGAAGTTAAGGAACTCCTACAGAAACATCGCAACAACAGATGGTAATCCTTCCTGGAATAAGTTACTCCAGCGGACAACTCTCTCTGAAAGCTTAACAAGGCACTTCTAAGGAAAAATAAATCAATCCATCCTATTGTTGATTCCAATGGACCATCATACTTGCCTGAAGACAAAGTTCGTATATTTTCCGAAACTATGGAAAAACAGCTTTCGCCAAATCCTTCTCTAAATTCAACTTTCACTGATAATATTAATAATTATGTCAATCTTCGCCTATCCATTCCATTGCCAATCCTGACTACATTCAAGCTTTTCCTTCAGATATCATCAGTTTCAAAAAACGTCTTAAAAATAGAAAAGCTCCAGGCACTGACAACATCACCGCCACTTCAATAAAAAACATGCCTCCTTCCACTATTGAATTTCTCACGTTCATATTCAACAATCCATTGAACTCTCCAGCACTCCCCATCTCCCTGGAAAGTCGCCAAAGTTATAATAATTTTAAAACCCAACAAAAAACCATCAATTCCCGAAAATTGCCGATTCATCTCTCTTCTACCTGCCTTTTTAAAGATTTTCGAACGAATCCTGCTTTCAAAATTAAAAACTCATATTCCAGAAATCCAAAATGAGCAATTCGGATTCCGCAGCCAACATTCCACAACTCTACAAGTTTCAGAATTAATTGATAAAATATCTTCTGGCTTTAATTCCAAATCTGTAACAGCTGCAGTGCTATTTGACATTTCAAAAGCTTTTCAAAGTCTGGCATAATGGTTTACTTTATAAACTTCTTCAAACTAATCTCCCACTAACATATATTCACCTAATTAAATCATATCTCACAAATAGATTATTTTCATCTCTACTGAGGGGGCTTCTTCCACCCTCAAACCAATTCTTTCTGGAGTTCCTTAAGGGTCAGTTCTTGGCCCATTACTATATTTTCTTTTTACTAACGATATTTCTCTAAAGCCTCACATTCATCTTAGCATTTATGCTGACGACTTACTTTTTTACGTCCATCATAAGAATGCAAATTATGCCAAAATTTACATACAAAAACAAATTAACGCTTTACTTCCTTGGTTTAATAGTTGGCGAATTAAAATAAACTCAGACAAAACTGAAGCCATTTTATTTTCAACAAAATTTAAAAAGCCAGCCCCACTTGAAATCTACGACAAGCAAATTAAATGGAGCAATCTAGTTAAATACCTAGGGGTAACATTAGAGAGAAAAATTTATTTTAACAAACATACACGCACCAGAATTACATCATCAAAACGTACCATAGCAGCACTTAACCCTGTCATTTCTTCATCTAGCACCCTATCGATTTCAACTAAACTCATGATTTACAAACTTTATATTCGCCCTATAATTTCATACGCTGCTCCTGCATGGTTCAGCCTTACATCTAAAACAAATCAAAATAAAATTGAAAGCTTCCAGAACTCCATCAAATATCGCAATCTCCATGGTACGTTTCAAATAAAACCATACGCAATTCTTTCAAAATGTCTACACTAAAACAATTTATTATCAATCTTAGATTCACAACTTTCCAACGATCTTCTAAATCAACCTAGCAACACCTACGATTAATCTGAAGAGAAGAAGCACCCCCTCCTATCAAACGTCTACGACAACTTCATTAATCCAGCATCTGCTAAAGTAATACACTAAATCAAAACACAAATATACACCCAACTTACAATGAAGAACACTCTACACACACACACACACACACACACACACACACACACACACACACACACGCACACACACACACTACACAAACAGTGAAGAACACTAAAATAATCATGTATACGTATCATTCTAACCGCCAAAGGGCTTGCCCTGAGGCAGAAGTCTTATGTTACAGATAACAGCCATTCAATCCAATGCAATGGATGAATCCAGTACTGAACTACGTTTCGAGAATGGAGGAACTCCGAAACGCGTAGACAAACTCAAATAAAAGGGTTAAGCTAGGATTGGCGGAAAATTGTACTCAAAGTGACTCTGATAATACTTAAAATATTAGGAAATATTGTGATGGAATATTCAAACAATAGGTAAGTGAAAAATTAAAATTGTTTATACTGCAAAATAAAAATTAACCATTTATTCAACTTTAAAAACAGAAATTAAAATATCCTCCTTCCGTTGGAATCTTTCCAACAAAAACAAACTTTAACCAAATTAATTTAATTATACTCTTCTTTAATTTATGCATTCAGAACAAATTCTAACTCTACTTGCTTTCAATATTATTAATTAAATAACTCAATATTAATTTACTTTAGCTTTTCAGTAATTTTTCTAATTACCAAATTTATTTAATTATTTTGAATTTAACTTTACTTTAATTTAATTATTTATGACTTTAAATAAAACAACAAGAAATCGATTAATTAATCATCCTATCTAACCCAGTATAGGCCTATTCAAGAAATTGATAAGAATTTAATCAAGCAAATTTATTTGGGGCAATAGCGTACGTACGCTTTCACAAACCTTAAGTATGCTTAAGTTGACCGGTTTGACGGCGTTTGTGACGTCCACGTTGTCTGCAGGTTGGCTAGCAGGGTTGAGTCGCTCTAGTTGATTGCGGTCTTGCCTGAAGTATTATATAGGTGAACAACGTGCTGTGGTCTGGTAGGTGTTTGTTCTGTTAACGCTGTACTCTGGAAGTATTACAGGTGTCCTCTTGAAGTCCTGGGTTCACTTGTTCAGTTCCAGCGTCGTTACTATCGCATGTCAGTAGGCTCTCTAGTTGGTATAATGAAGTTCCAATATGAAGTCGGCTTGCCACTTCATTGAAGTCGTCCTTTGTTCAATATTCGTGATGGCTAATATTGAACGTTGAAAACCATTATAACTCCTCTCACTAGTGAACTGTATTGAATCTTAGCAAAACGTGAATACTGATATCTGATACGTAATATGCAATTAAACTTTTATAAGACTAGTACTATTACGATTAGGGAATTGCATAGTTAACACACCCGTGTTTAGCGTAATGTGCTTCCTTTAGGAACACCCAAATACATAATATTCCTGGATCACGGTGTTCCCTAAGAAATCATTAAATAATAGAGGCTGTTATTATTTCGTTTATGGACAAGCTAGATTTCAACAGTCGAGTCGGTTCCCACTGATAACGCCTCGCTCGCCCTAACTTGTCCAAGGTTGCACTACTTGTTCAAGATTTCATTGCTGGCCTAAAAACATAGTTTTTACGAATTTTTTGTAAAAACTTAAATTTTCAGGAATTACACGGGTCCTGCCCTTTGCAATACATTCAACATATTTTTAACAACACACATATTTATTACATAAAAACATAAAACTAAAGTCCATAACAACTAAAGCCGGGTAAGACACAATTCAATCTACACACTAAAGACAGATTGTCTTAAAATACCTAAGACAGCTGAATGATGTCTTTACTAAGAAAACATTACTTATAATGTAATTTCTCAACGCCCATCATATTACGTCAATTTATCATTCTATTAACTGTAGAAGCTACTTATTTTATATCTCACTGCCAGCAGAAAAGTGAGTGACGTAATACTATACTTTATTACATGAAATCTAGGCCATGGAAACGAAATTGCATAGTCTACGTTAAAACTAGTCAAATTAAAACACGGGTTTCTTAACTATGTTTTACAAATACTGTATTTTAATAAAAGTCCCGAATCTATTGAAAGGTGCTGTTAATTGAACTTTTATAATAATGTATATAACCTATACAAATTAAATCAGCAAAATAACCTAACTGACTTAAATGTCTTATACATTACTTTAAATGTAAATAAATCTGCAACAAATTGTACGGAGTTTCGGAGTGAAATTGTATATAGTACAAGTATCATCTTTCTAAATAGTGTGTTTTAATCGTTGCTTTCAAATCCCAAGTCTAGTGATATCATATTTATAATACGTAAATGAATGAATAAACATTTTTAAATGTGTAATTAGAATATATTTTAGAAAGTTTTGTCCTTACTAATAAAATCATCAAATATAAAATTTAAATCACTGATTAAAGGCAAATATACTATTCTTTATACAAAATATATTTCAATAAATTAACGTTTGCCTAGTTTTATCTGTTAATTCACAGATCTCATACACTATTCAACTTAGCATGGGTAAACGATTCTATGTGACGTCTTGTACGTATACTAAATAATATGAACAACTATTATAATGACAGTGTGAAATAATAATTGTGTTAATTTTCTCAATAAAGTAAATGACCGTGATAGGGATGTAGGTTGTTACTGCCCACTTGATAAATGGTTTTATATTAATATAATACTTTTTTATGAATATGATTTTTGTTGCAACACTCGATTTAAAATGGTGGTGATAGAAGTGCCTAAATAACCGAAGTAAGGGCTATATTATCATGAAGCTAGGGATACAGAGAGAGGACGAGAATACGTTATATGCGCTTAAGAAAAAAATACAATATAAAAAGAAAATGTGAATCTAGATTAGGCTATTGTTAATTTGTTTCTACAGTTGAGTTGGGTAGTATGTAAAAACCAAGAGTTGAACAGAAGGGTGGTGACCATTCTCAGTGACTGCCTAAACAACTATGCAATGTCTTAAGAAAAATATAAACAAGTTAGAACACACAGTCACAACTATTAACGGATGACTTTCTAAGGGTAAAAATATTTGTCCAGTACAAATAAATGCTGCTGGATAACCTACACAAAATAGATTCCTTGTATTATCGACTGAAGGGTCAACGTTGGAACTTGAAGTAGTTACTGAACCAAATAACTGGCCGTATTACGATTGAAAAATTAATGCAACATTAAGAAATCAAAACTAAATGAGGAACGCAAAATAATTATTGTTGAAGACAGCCAAGCTTGGAATGTTTCAAATATACTGGAGAACATGGTTGAGAAAATCTTTGAATTTGTGTAACATGTTTATTCAGGTGCTTATATTGCACATGTTTACATAAATAAAAATCTTTAAAAATATACTATTACTTAACACTGATTTTTATTTACATTTTTCAGTTTTTCAGTAGTAGTGGCACAAAATTCAGTTCTTGATGTTTCGGCAACTACGAAACATAAAATATTGTACTATTTTTATATGAAAGTTAGAAGCAATGCTTGCCATAAATCATTGTAAACTGACAAATATATCGTATTTTCCTCATAGAAACCAAAACGGAATAAATCGATTCATGCAAAAGCATGGAAAAATAGTACAGAGTAAATATGGCGTGCTATTGTAAATAGTCTGTAAGTACAATAATAACTTGTCAGAGGTTACTAAAATAAGTTGGATTTTTAAATGAAAAATAAATCTAGCAATTCTTGTTTTACAAATGTTAGAATTTTAACTGTGAAATATTTTTCTTTAATTCCATGTTTATTTTGAAAATGAAAATTTTTCAAAATTACATTTATTTTTACGTGAAGGTATTATTTGTTTACTCAAACTTTTAAATTTAATACTGATATAAAAGATAAAAAGAATAATAAATTTCAATAAGTAATTGTAGATCTGAAAAAATACCAAAACAGTTCATAAAACATTTCATCTAGATTAAATATATTAACAAAATGTTATAAAGATTAGGCCTATATTCACATAGTACTAAAATAGTACTGTCTCTTATAAAATATAAATTTTAATATATTTTGCAGCCGAGACATATTCGTTGGCCAACGATGACACGTGACAACCTTGTTTTAAATTATTTGTGTTGTCTTAAATTTTTAAAATGTTTTGTGTAGTGTTGTTAAATGTGACTCAGTGAACAACTACGTGTGTGTTTGTGACTTGAAAATGGAGTTATGACTCCGAAACCGGTAGTCCCAACAAAAAAGAAAAAGGACTGTAGACGGACATTAAGGTATGTAAACCATTATATAGTCTAAATTTTAATGTTTAAGACGAAAAGTTCAAAAATCATATTATTTACAACAATGTTTGAACTGAAATTAAATTTCAAAGTACTAATAATTACGAACTAACAATACGTTGTCTATTCAATGTCATTTAATTATGAGTTCACATTGTAAATTCTTGTAAAAGAATAGTTTTAAAAACATTTTACTTTATTTCATACATTATGTTATAAAGCAAAGTTTCATTTGCTAAAAATGAACTTGCAGTTTAAAACTAATTAGACAGCATTTACTACACCACTTCTATTTTATTTTATTCAAAGTTTCCAGTTAATAATACACTTTCATTAGTGTATGCTCTAGTGAACAACACGTGTGAAATGTGTTTTATTTATTGAGTCTTAATTAAGTTTTGTTTTGTTTTAAACTGTGCCAATTAAACATTGTTCACGACAATAATGTAACAAGTTATTTGTATTGATACATATACAGGTTGATTCAGAAATATGATGCAATCTCTCAGAAGCTCATTCACATTCTATAGCTAAATATAAGAAAAAAAGTTTTCCAGATATCCGCCATTTTGTTTTTTTAACAAAATAATTCATATCTAGA
>JAGFPH010003530.1:0-14003 GCA_018207615.1 Philaenus spumarius
AAGCTATATTTGTCTACGAGCCATGACCTTCTCACAATCGCTTCAAGATATCTTTGTCTATGAGCCATGACTTCTCACAATCGCTTCAAGCTATCTTTGTCTGCTTGTTAGGACCAGGCTTACACAGCTTGGATTATTAGATTTTATCTAAAAAAAAATATGTATTATCTTTGTTTTTATTTTGTTGGTATAAGCTGTATCATTATTATTTGTGGAAAAGTTTGCTAGTGTTGCAGTATATTCCTCTCTTGTTAATAATTTTTATGAAATTTTTGTACGAATTGGTTCCAATTGGTTAGAATATCTTTTTTAACTTAATTAATTAAAATTTGTATTTTTACTTACATTACTAGAGAATCTTGCCTTAACATTTACTTACTACCTAGGTGGTGTATTGTGTGTAGCTTAGATTACTAAACTTGTTCTACCTCTGCAAAGTATAAAACGTAAGATCTTAAAAGGAAGATATCTCCCTTGTCACATGTTTCAAGTTTATAAGATTAGTTTTCTCCACAATGGTCTATTATTCACCTTAATTAACTGCCATTGTCAAGACAACCTTACAGTATAGTTTTTACCGTCGCAGAAATGTTGGAGTTAAAATAATTTATTTTGAAATTATAAAGGAACTTTCCTTAACAGCTAGTTTTGACTATAATGCCTAACCACAATTTACCACTTTTTTATACACATTGTTCATAAAGTCCCTTTAACCCCCTTTATTATTTTGTTATTGAAAATAAGTTAGCGAAACTTTGTATATATCTTGTGTTGCAACTCAGAACAATTCGTTTTACATATCTGAACATTTATGATTTTAGTGGGCTTGTTGGGGTAGGGGGATACAAAGTTTAAAATATAAAGGTGGATCACGTAATACACCATTGTAAGGCTTGTTAAAAGAGAAACATGATGGTGCAAACTAGAGCTTAGTATCTTGGTTCGTTTCAAAGCAATGGACAATTAAATTTCTGGAAAATGATATTATCATAACATTAAAGCAGGCTATTAATTTGTTGATATTAGGAATAAGTAGAAAGTTGTTGTATGTTATTTTCAGAACTTTGATTGTCCATTACTTTAAAACGAAGTAAGATATTAAGCTCTAGTTTGCGCCATTTTTTCTCTTTTAATAAGCTTTTCAATGATGACCTATCTACATGACCTACCTTTATATTTGAAGTTGTTAAAAAAACCATAGAGGGTGAGAATTGTCCAAAATGTGCCCTGTTATGCAACACAAGATATATACAAAGTTTTGATAGCTTATTTTCAGTAACACAAATAATTAGGGGTGGTTAAAGGGACTTAATGAACATTCTGTATAATATTTTAGGCTACTAAACTTAGAGATATAGCCACATTGATATCGGCAACGTAGTTTGCTTTGATATATATTTTGCTATATTTTTTTGAGGAACAATGTATTAAATTTTACTTGTTTTTATATTACCTTTTAAACTGTTATAGGGGTTTAATTAGTTACTATAATGTTCCTTTTTAGAATATTGCAACCCCTTATTTTAAAAGTTTGGTTGTATTTCTATGCCATTAATATATTTGTACTCAGAATATCAAATTAATTGTGTATTTATAAACTTTTGAAATTGATTAACTGTGTATAGCCTACTAGTATAATAAACTTTACATAAGGTGTTACTTGTTTTATTTTTTCTAGATAACTTATTAAAAACTTATTATGAATGTTAGTATGGAAGTAAATTATCCAAAGAAAGGTGTACATTCTATGACAAATACGTAGAAGTGAATATCAATATTGTAAAACTGGGTACGACACCCTCGAGTATTTGCTTGTCGCAACCCACTCGCAAGGCTTATAGGAATAATAGCATATTTACATTATTCCACTTTAGTTATTCTATATAGGCTAGTATAGTCATTACAATTGAGTTATAGAGCTTTACAATTGGTTTTAGTTTAAATATTGACGCATACAAATATTTTGTAAATAATATGTTGCTCGATAAATTTTTGTTGTAATATTGGTTATTAATTGGGAACACGAAAAACGATTTTAGTTTAGTTACAATTAATATTAAACAATATAAACATACAGTGTTATTGACACGCTTATGAAAACACCTTACAATATGACGAATTACTATGAGCTAGCACTAATCTGTGAAATCCTTTTAACAAAATCAAGTTAAAACCTAAGTAACTAAGAGACAAAAAAAGTTTAATTGCAATTAGTATTGACACATAGAAATTACTTAACTTATCTTGGAAAACCTATATGTTTACTGTATAGGTAGTAAATTCTAAAAGAGAATGAATCAAATAGAATTTGTCAAACATCTTTGACGTTGAAAAAATATTTTGTCAGAGAAAAGTTTATGACTTTGCGAAAAAATGAACATTGTACTTTATACGTACATTTGAGATAAACTACATGGAAATTTGATCTAAGGTTCTCAATACATTAGAGTCTCGCTATTCCAAACTAATTGGGACCGAACACTGTTCGGTTTAGCGGGAATTCGGGACAGGCGGATTTTATGAATAATACAACGTATTGACTTTTTAAGGCGTAAATTAAGTGAGGGAACATCTGCTAGTGTCAGTTCTGCGAGGAGGAGGTAAACGCTCAAACTGAACTCGTATCACACGTGTAAATGTGGCAAATGCTCTTGACCTCGCCTTAGTGTATTTTTACACCATCCTTTTTTCCCTTTCGTTGCGTTACGATTCTGTTTTCTTCTAACTGTCCTTGTTTTTCCTAACTGTAAGTTGTTCGAACTGTCCTTTTTGTCATCCCGCAGTCTGTCCATTTGTACCGCATCATCTCGAAAAAAGATCTAGAAAAAAATATAATTCCTTCGAGGTAACGAAAACGGAGGCGAAAACGGACGAACGCAACTGGCAACTACTCTAGTTAATCTTAAACAAATTGCTGCTGCTAAATAATGAATATATGCTGCGTAACTTACGAATGCTCACACGCGGTGTTTTGATGAATGAAACTGCGCAGGGAAGATGCATTTTATTCTGATCTACTCAAATGCCAAACATACAATTATTGTTTATATTTAATTCGCTGCAAGTTTATTTTTGTTTAAAAACTTTTTATATATCTTTTTGCAAATGTTTACATTTCAAACGTACACCAATTAAACTATATAACAGTTTCGCATTCTATAAAAAGTACAGAAATAATTTGTTTTTATCATTATATGATGTGCGAGTAGTAAATAAACTGTGACTTCAGCTAAGTTTACAATTCCATTTAATAATGAAAAATCATCAATTTAAAAAATAATATTTTTTAAATATCACTAATTAAAAGAAAAAGTCTTTAGGTTTAAACTTATATCTTCAGGCAAACTGAAAGATATGTAAAAGATAAGGAACCTGTAGTGAAATTTAGAAGTGGCAATTATTACTATAAACTTTCTCAACAATAATATTTTCTTAACATTTATTAAAACAAATACTGCAACACAAACAGGTCGTTTTAGTTTTTTTTTTTACTTACAGGGAGAGCAAAAACGTTAAAAAAACATTCTTTTCCATTTATTATATATTTTTAGGTATGGTTCAGTTTTGAAAAATAATGTATTTTACCTTCAAAGATAAATAAAAAGATAAATATTTTAGTTTATTAAGAAAAATGTTTTTGAAATTAATTCGTTGGAGGTTAGGAGAATTTTGTTAAGGTTATTTTTTACAGGAATTATGGGTGGTGAGATCGAGGATCTGAGAGCTTAAGACAAATATTTTGGAATATCCCAACTTAAGGAAGGAAGATCAAAAGTTCTCAATATCTAGAGTATATAAGAGCTAACTATATAAACTCTGTGTTATCTGAGAGTGCGTCATGCAACTTATTGTCATCAACAAATTGGACATCTCTTGAGGCTATTTAAATTTGGCACATAACTCATATTTCCAATCACATACACAAAACACGATTTAAAAGTTGAGTATTTAAAACTAATATTGTTTTAGAGAACCATGCTCCAAACGGAATACTAATAACATATGTTAAAATTCATTACAGTAATTACATTTAACAATACATGATTAAATTTATTACAGTTTGAAAGTAGAACAGACTACTAAATAATCATTAACTTAACATGTGTGGCCTTCAATTATGTATGTTGAACATAATTTACACAAAATAAACTCTTGTAACACAATTATTTAAGCAAAATGTGATTACAATAAACTTAGTTTGGCTTTAACCATTTAACGATTTAAGAAAATACTTAGAATAAAACTTATTGAACAATTAATAGTAATTTAAGTATGTGCTTTAGTTTGAAAATTAAATACATTAAGTTTTTCCAGAATATAATTATTACAAAATTAAACAAGATATTACCAACATTATATTCATTTTTACAAAATGTTCGAAGCAAATAGCATATAAATAACAAAATTAGAATATTTTTGTAAATTACCTTGGTAACAATTTTAAGAATTGGAAACAAAAATAACTTCATACGTTGAAAGTCTTGAGATTACTTTGGTTATACAATTTTCAAAACGTGTTGGTGAAAGGGATGTCAAGAAAATTAAAATGTCCGATTTAATAGCGGATGCATCAAGTACTAGTTTGGTTGTTGGACTACCTTTGTTAAAGAGCATTTATTTAAGTTACACAATTTTAACTAAGTCTCAACTTTCAACTCTTAATATTTTGGATGGAAAATATAGAGTAACTGAAATCATAGAGTAAAAGTGAAGAAATCGAGACCGTAAAGTGAAAAAGATTGAAATATAGGAAACTGCAAACTGCAAAAAGGAAAGCGTGCTTACACAGTAAATTCAATATCCAATGTAACGTCTCTGTTGGAGGAAACCTGACGGGAAGTTAAACAACATTCAGCATTTGCTTTGCACTATTTTACAACAAATCCTAAAATACATTTTTAGGTACATTAAATATTTTGACACAGTAAACTATGAATATGAATTCGAAATTTGCATCTATTAACTTAATTTATAATTAACAAAAGATTTTGAAATCGTTCTTGAAAAGACATCAACAGGCATTGTGACAACTCTTTACCTTAACTCTTACTGCCTTCAATCGACATAAACAACTTTATTATATTTTTATTAATTAACAAAACTTATAAAAATAAATGCTTGAATATTTTTTGTTTTATACTTTTTAAAGAAATTATTTCAATTTGTATAATATAATATAGGCTGTAATATTGAAATAAAGTTATGAAAACTCTCAACAATACATTGACCCACGAAAAATAAAAATACGACGATAGTTGTTTATATAGACATGTATTATGTGCGACCAATATTATATCCATAGGCTAAACTTGTAGCTTTATCGTCGAAATGTATAAAGATCGTACGAGTATATCATTCTTTAGAGTCACATCAATTAAACAAAATTCTAATGTTATGACACTATGGCGAATAACTAATAAACACAAATCAGTCATACACCTACATCAACACCATACTATGAGCAGTCCGCAATTATACTTTCCGTAAAATAATCATATTTCGTGGATTTTCAACCGGGAGGAAAACATCCCAACTTAAAAAAAAAAAAAAAAATATTTTTTATAGCCTAAGAGAGTGTGATAAAATATAACAGTTTATCTCTGAACCAACACAACGATCTCAACATAAAACGGAATGCTCTTTAGTTCAGTCTACAGACATGGACCAAAAGAATAACGACCCTATGGCAATAATAATCCATTCTTCCAAAATTAAATAACGAATAACTAGTCTAAGATAGTTTTATTGTGTTTTCGTACGTGCCCATTGTTATTTTATATTTTGTTCAAGGAATAATTGCTACACCTAAAGAAGCCCACGTCGATCGGAGAATCAGCATTGTAGTGTAACAGGAAAAAGAAGAATTACAAAAACAGTAGTCATTTATTATATGTATTATATAAGTAGTCATGTATTTATACTTTTATTATGTATACTTATACTCATGTATTATATAATTAGTCATGTATTTATACTTATATGACTCTGTGTTACATGTCTCAGGAACGGATAAAACTATCTAGCTGAAATATTTACTCAATATAATATTCCGAATATATTATAATTAGATTATACAAAATATTTTAACATGAAAGTGGAGATAACTAATTTGATATATATATTATATAAAAAAATCGTTATGATAGTGACGAAAAACTAATAATATTTAAGAAATTTATTTAAGAAACACTTTTTTGTAGTTTTGTTCCACAAATTAGATTCAACTACTATTTTCAAATATCTAGCCTCGTTGTATTACATATCGTATTCGAATACATTGTAGAAAACACTGTATACATTTCAAAAATTTATAACAATAATTAAATACAATGCTGTGGTTTACTACAATAAATTTTTGCTCAAACAGCCTTTTCTGTAAATTACAGTTTATTTGTATTTTGGCTTCTGAGACTACTTTAATTTTGTATATATATAGACGAAGGATTTGTTTAACTGACGGTTTGGTAAGGTGTCAGAATGGGCAAGGAGTCCCGGTATTTGTTGGAATAGTTTACTTAAAGTGCCTCTATTCCATTTTGGGTTTGTATACAGTCCTAGGCTTCCAAACCTGGTTTCATATATTTAGGTTAAGTATTTGCTATTATTATAAGCTTTTAAAGCATTCATATGATTTTAATTTATATTAAAAGTTAATACAGACTTCCAAATGTTTTGTATTTTTGTACAAATGTTACTAATTGTCTGAATAAATAATCAAACAACTATAGCAAGTTCATTATAGTATCCTACTTCAAAATAAAGTTAATATCTAATGAGAAAATCAATGTCACTGGGAGACATTGTAATCCTCGCTAGGAGGAGTGGTTGTAATTTGTGATCGTGATAAGAAGATTGCGTTGGTAAATAAAGGAGATTTGGAACTTTCCTTAAGGAAGACGAGTAAATTCTCTAATTAAACTTTGCATTTTAAAATCTTTTTACAAAAATATGACAGTATCAATTGTCTTCAATAACAGTCGTATGTTTAATGAATAGTACTTTAATTAGAAGGTAAATAGTTAATTAAAAAGTTAATTTATTATTATTATTAAATTTATTTTCATTTTATTTTTTTCATTTCTTGAGGAACTGAATTTCACGTCTAACTGGAATTTTGTTTCAATTGTTAACTGCAACTTTTGGTGAATTTCAATTATTATCATGCAATTTACCACATAACTGAATAGGGCGGGAAAAGTCTCTTCAATAAAAATAGTTTCTAATGTTTTAATATTTTTAAAATAGATTATTATTATCCATATATATTTTTATTTTAAAATTTTCAAAGACATACATGTATAATAAACCTTTTGTCAAAATTGTGCCTACTCTAAAACAGTGTAGCCAATAATAATTTGTGTGTGTTAATTTCCAACTATACTAATTTCTTTCTGTTTAAGTTTACATTACTGTATCTACTTAAATTAGAATGCCAGAGCGATAGTTCGCTTAACAAGAGGTTAGGGTTCAAATCCAACAAAGTGGTGTCGTTTGATTTCCGTTTCTTATTCTACGGACTTGGTTAGTACAACTGACACAAAGTAAACCAAATTTACACACTCATGCAAATACAATTTATTTCTGTGCAGTTGTGAACATCTTTGAATTTTTTTAATAAAACTTTACATATTTGTAGATTCATTAGCCAGAACAAATTGAATTTAAATATTATCAACTAAGGATAATTTATTAAATTCAAACTAGTATTTGCAGTTTATTGTTTTATTTAGATTTTTGCGTTTTCTATTTTGTTCTCTTTATCTCTCTTTCCTCCCTCCCCTTCCATCTCTCTCTCACTTTATCTAGCTCTTTCAATAACTCGTATATTATAATTTGACTATTTGGAATCGTTTTCTTTTTATGTCAAAATAGTATGTTTTTTTTACTTATTACGATTATTTATGATTCATAAAGATTTTATTAAAAAAAATAATTTTATATTTATTTGATTAAAATTAAAGTTTATAAGGTTCCAACGAACTATAAACGGTCTGAAAGTATATTTAAATGAGGTAATCTACTTCACAAGATATATCGTGACATCTTTCCTGAAGTAGTGAGTGAGATAGATGTAAGCTTATATTCTACCTTAGGGTTAAATAAACCTTCTCACCAGGCGACAGATAATGCTAGTTGTACTAACATAAATTTAAATAAATAATTTATCCTGAGTTATTTATAAAAATGTGAATAAACATTAAGCACAAGAAATATTTTACACAAACTGCATCCGAGTGTGGGTAGTTTATTCCAAATATAACGTTATAATCAATACTTTATTAATACGAGTACAAATGTATTCATTTAATAATACAATTTTAAGTTACTAAATGTTCAGTTTTATATTCAATCCACGTTAAATTAAAATTTGCTAAAAGCCCATATATTTACTTATGGTAGCATATTTACATGATAGGAAAAAAATTAATCAAGCTTTGATTACCAGATGTCAATATACACCTTTAAAAATTTTAACAAACGTTCTCGAATATTCTAAAGATTTAATTTAGTAGGATATTTAAATTTGAAAAACTCATTAAAGATTTTAAACAGATGTAAAAATTGAGATTATTTCATTGGCATCACAATAACGTGAGTTTGATATTTGTATTTGTAATTGTCCGTATTTTTCCTTGTCTTCGGCACAAACATAGATATTTCGAAATTAATAAAAACGAGTTGCATTAAAAATGATATTAGCTTCTACATTTGTTAACTTTTATTTTAAATTTAATAGTTAAACAGATGCAAGAATTAAATTAGTATTTATCATTTTACCATGTATCTAAGAAATGATCAGTTTTGATTAACACGTAATGGTTGTTGAAAATGTTCAATGATTTTCCTTAAGTTCCAAATATAATTTTATATTTTGCTACAAATATACTTGTAGCATAAATTTTGAGCTTTCAAGCCGCTCACTGGAACTACGCCATTTATGTTAACTCTATTTGTAAGACAGGGTTATTCATTCTTACACTGAAAAAACTCTATCCTTGCAGCAACACAATTAATGTTGCGGTAAAAGAAATATTTGTTTACGGGTCAGCAGGGTGTAGTTAGCTTTACGGTTAAAGTAAGCTACTGTTGATCTCTTGATATTATAGCAATGTTATTAACTTAGCAGCAAATGTAAGTTCAACAGTAAGCCTAATGTTTCTATGACATTAAGGCACTACTAACTATGTCGCAAGGCTAGTTAATGTAGTAGTGAATATAAACTAATGTAGTTATAACATTAGGTAGAGTGTTTAATATTGTAGTGTTCCTTTACTGGTAAGTTAGTTGTTATTGTCACAAAAATAATAAAATTAGGCAATACATCTACAAAATATTACACTCATATTAGTTATTGTAATCATAAGAGTAATTGCTCTGTGTGTTTCGGTACAACTAACATCCTTGCAAGGTTAGTTGATGTAGTGGTGAACTTCATACTAATACAGTTCTAACACTAGTTAAGATTGTAATTACTATATAGTATGTTTATTGTAACAATATTTATTTTTGTCACAACAGAAACAGCTTTTCTTAACTCCGATATTTTATTTCGAAATTTGTCGACAAGCTTTCCCCTGCATACTAACTGTCTAGGTCCTCCAGTTAGAGGAGGTACATAGTAAGATATCTGGAAAAAATAAAAATTAAGTGTAAGATAACTATAAAATATATTATATAATATACATAGTTATTAATGTATGTAGTTATTTACATAGTTAAGGACATAACATTTTTACTGTATCTTTAAATAAAGAATTCAAGCTTTAAATTACAACTTTTAAAAATGTTAACCTAAATTTTATGTTTAAAGCAACCGTATTTGATAATGAGTTCATTACTTTTAATAATTAATTACTGCGACATTTTCCACCGAAGATGGATATTTATTATCTTGAGTAGTAGTTAAGCTAGTTTGAAGTTACGTTTTTGTTAGTAAAAAACATTCTTAGTTTTAATAATTAGTTAACAAGGGTTGATCAATACTCGTAAACATCGTAAATTATTTTAAATACATAAATTATTTCAAATATCAGAATAATTAGTTCTGATAAAAGTAATCAAAATTCATTATCCAAATATTTGTATATGCTATTTTTAGATTTTTGAAGAACATCAAAATATTTACAAAATAATAAAATAAGGCTCTGTCATTTCAAATGTAAAAATTCCTAAAACAATTCATGTTAATTGACTGATGCTGTTGGCAGTCTAACTGAGGCTTTAATGGAAAATTACTTCTTAAAAACCACTTCTACATATTAAAAATTCATTCACACATTTTTAAACAGCTAAACAACCAAACTGAATCATTTAGAATATTTTTTTTAACAAATCGTTAATTTGTTGTAAGATGTAGTTGTTATTAATAAATATTTTAGCGAAATGCCTGACGTATATAAATTAACAATTATGTTATTTTGTTAATTTTCTTTCTTTGAGCCTTATATTTTTACTTGAAAAGATATAATATGAATGAATTGTCTGTAGTTGTATGTAGTAATGTTAAATCAGTTAAATGGAAGTTAGGTACTAAAAAATAAGTTCCTTTACATGGATTTCCTCCATATTGGATAGGGCAAGTATATCTATTTCATTTTTTGAAATGAAAGTATATTATTTGTTAATAAACTAATTATGTGTAAATAGATTACTAAAATGAATTTTAAATATTTACCAGAATGATTATTAAAACAATAATTTAAAATATATAGAAAATAGATTAGTTATATATCTTTAAAATAGTATGACAAAGTTATGTATAACTTCAGGCAACCTCCCATAACCTGTAATGAAATTTTAACATTGAATATATACCGTATTTATTATGGTAGTTTTTAAAATTACTGCATCTAATTATAATACTGTATTAACTTATGTATTTACCTGAACTTACCTTTAAAAATTGTAATATAATTTTGAAATCCCCATGACGACAACAAAGCTTCTACATGTAGGCTATGTATAAAGATCCATGTATGTTGAAAAACAAGAAGATCGACAACGAAGCAGTTTAGTTATAGCTGTTTGATGTGGTCTTTGTTGTTACTTGTTAGTCTACCGAGTCCTGAAGAGAAACTGAATTCGAATTTCGTAAAAACGTGAGAAACTGTAATTGTGGACAGGGTAACTCTAAAACAGGAAAAGGCTACCGTCTAAAGGATGTAAAGCGAATGTAACCCAGTTCACTGCATAAATAACCGCCTTTATGCCTTGTAAGTAAGCTAACATTGTGAACATATTAAGATATTGTTTTCATTCCGTTTTTTAGATTTATATTACGTTAGATTTACCTTATAGTTACATTAACTAATTTAGTGACTACAATCATCGCCTTTACGTATATTAAATTAACTATGACATTTTACTACATTAGAGTTTACAGTAAAACTCAACATTAAAACAACCTTTCAGCAATGCAAATATTTCAAGCTCTAAAGTAACCATGACATTATAAATGTTACCATGACAGAAAAACTGTTAACATTAATTTTAACTTTGCAGTACGGTTAGAGTTTTTTCAGTGTAGTTACAATGTTAACTTTTAAATGAATACCTTTAACAATATTGGATTGGTATATTATAAGTTGTAAGTTATAACATCTTTGGGAAAATAGGTTACAATGGCATTTAAACTAGTAGTGCTAATATTTAATTAGTTAATCAAACATCCTCCTCGGTCCGTTCGCTAGAAATATGAATCCCAATATTTTGGTATAACTATGCGGTACCATCCATAGTATAGTATTGTTTTCATTTCTGTTTATACAATATCAATTTAGTGTTGGTATATTATTATATAATGATAATCCGTGTATAACACAATCTAACACTCCACATAAAATGCCGTATTTATTAGTTACACTTCCAAATGCTTTACCAGATATTGGGAAACATTTGGTTTGGATAACCTTTAAACAATCACAGTCAGCATCTTGAAACGTTAGCATTAATATTTTCTTCAACCATATTACATTTTATTGATAAGCTTGGAAGACCATTAGAAATCTAGTGCCGATTACATTTATGATTTTGAATTTTGAAATCATATGCAGTTAATATATGAACCACATCTAAAAAAAGTTTGGTGCTATTTGTTGTATACCTTTTTTACAGAATATCATAAGCAAAGGTCTGGGATTTGTTAACAGAATACTATACAAATACTGATTAAACCGTTTAGGCCAATCAATTTTACAAAGATTTTTCAATTTGGGAATAATTCTATTTATTTCTTAAACTTGCACC
Source organism: Philaenus spumarius (assembly GCA_018207615.1). Lineage (NCBI taxonomy): Eukaryota > Metazoa > Arthropoda > Insecta > Hemiptera > Aphrophoridae > Philaenus > Philaenus spumarius. The sequence continues at coordinate 12,247 of JAGFPH010003530.1, forward strand.
AGAAGCCTAGGTAATAAATGCAACACTGTCATCTGCAAAATATGTAAGAGTACACATCCTAATCCGTAGGTACTGCCTTCAAGCCTTAAATAACTTTATAAGCCTTATTTTAAGTTTGTAACTGTACCGACACTGATGTTGATGACTAATGCATAGAACTAGTTTTTTTGTTAGACACTGTGTTTATATTATTATTAGTATAGTGTACTAAGTCCAGTATACTATAATACATGTATTATATCTCATAAGTCCAGCTCAAGTACAATTTTATTAATACAGGAAGTAGTATTTTGATGTTTGGAAACACTACAGCTTGGTTGAAGTTGTATTTATTGGTAAGGCAAGCACCAGTTAGTGAAATATCTGATATGTAAATAGGGAATATTATATTTGTGTGTTACTGAAAAGTAATTCCATTACTCAAAGAGAATAAAATTGTTTCCAATAGATCTGAAAACTGCCTGTAAGATATAATTTAATTGCAATTAATAGTTCGTTTCTGAAGATTGAATTATCTAGGTAACTAAATTTTTATTATTTTATAAGTAACATTTACGTAAAAATCCATATTATAAAAATATTAGAAAAATAAATTATTACAAGATTTAAATTTAACATTTCTGTGACAATACTTGTAATAAATAAAGTCTTTCAAAACAGCTTTTCAATTCTTAAAATGCAATTTCTCAGTCTTATTTTTTTAATTTAACAATTCTATTTCTACCTAGAGGGAAAATATTTTATTAAGTTATACATTTATATGCTCAATTTCCTACTTTCTAAAGAGTTACTTTTTATATTGTCCTCAATTGTATAATTTAATCGTAAACTGTTATTAAAAATTCTTCAAACATAATATACCGGTACTCTGTTTCTTGTCAGGAATATATGTCACAGATAACGAATATATGAAATGGGAACGTGAGTTATGTCTTAACATTATAGTTTATGATTTATCATTTTTATTTATTATAATTTGAATTTTGATAATTTTTTAAATACGATGGCTTACTCTTTAAATTACCATTTTTTTGGAACTCCCTAAATACTACTTTAGTTTACAAATAAAACATTTCAATTGGAACACTAAATACATCATCAGAGAATTGAATTTAGTATACAAATATATTTCCGGTATAATTATTTCATTAGGTAATCTTTAGAAAAGTAACTGTTGCTAAGCAACTAAAAGCTTCAATACGCTGTAATATTCTAATAAAATACAATTCGAATATTTCCAAAGAACATTTTTGTGGTTTGAGCTAAACGAAAATTCCAAGTTTGTGAAAACATCATATATTATCCATAGTATTAATAAAATGAAGTTGAAAATTTGTTAAGAAACAGTTAGTTACTGTTAAGAAAACATCTATATTAAGATTGAGTTTAGTAAACTAAATCTATCTAAGTACACATATTAGACCGAGCGGAAGCTTTACGAAAATCAATATCCTCGTCGAAGATAAATGACGGAACAGAGCTATAAAGTGTTTCCCCAATAATTTGTCACTTCTCCCTTCTTTTGTTACCTTCTTTTCTTTTTTATCTAAACTGCTAAAGAAAAACTTTCAACAATATTTCGGCCTCATGAAACAAACGTTTTACTTATTCATTAATATTAGTAGTTCTGTGAACAGTAGACCTCGCTCGTTGAAATAACAAATGTGGTTTCGAGCTTAGGTTAAAAATAGTATGCCAGTAAGGAAGTAAGCAGAAGGTTTAACCAGTGAAACATAATTTTGCAATTTCCGCGATTC
>JAGFPH010003530.1:14103-29185 GCA_018207615.1 Philaenus spumarius
ATAATGCAAACTTAGACTACTGACATAATGCAAACTTAGTCTACTGGCATGATGCAAACTTAGTCTACTGGTATAATACAAACTTATTCTGCTGGTATAATGCAAACTTAGTCTACTGGCATAATGCAAACTTAGTTTACTTTCATAGTGTAAAGACGTCAATTATTAAACTCTTACTACTAGTTATTGAAAGTAGTATAGTAATTTATATGTTATTCCGAGAAATATTAAACATATTCCTACTAATTTGTCTAAAGAGTTTCTTTAATTCGTGATAAATCTACCACTGCCATATTAACGGTAGATATTATTATTTAATGTTTCTTAAAATATTGTTATAGTAAACTAATTTGTAAATCTGTACAAAGAAAAAATATAAAGCCCTGAACTAAGTAATCGTTAAAATTAAATATATGCATAATATTGTTAAAGTTGAATGAATTGACTTTAAAAACAAATGTAAAATACACAATGTATTAAATTAAATCTAAAAAACTCATTTCTTTTCCTACCATAAACTAAACAATAAAATTTAGACATAGGCTATACATTCTACATTTAATTGCGAAATATAGTGATCCAAAGAAATATTTAAATCTGATCTTGTTCCTATGTAAGACCTTTAACTGTCCAATGGACATTCAGTTGTAGCTGCCTATTGAATTACAGTTACTCTCCATGTTACTTTACATTTACGTTTCCTGCCTCCTCCATAAAATTCCACTCCAGTGAACTGAGTAATTGTTATTAGGTTTTCTTCTACATGTATCAGACACCTACATTTTCTATTTGAATTTATTTCCAGATTATTTACCCCAGTTTCAAAAAATGTACAATAATTAATTAAAAAATACCATCAAGAGTCTTTTGATGTTTAACACGATTGCTGTTTAACACGATAACACGATGTTTAACATGATAACACGATGTTTAACATGATAACACGATGTTTAACATGATAACACGATGTTTAACATGATAACACGATGTTTAACACATGTCGCACATCCTTAACAAAAGACAAATTGCAAATGTTCATTTAACAGACGTATAATCATAGTATCAGTTACTATCCGACAAACTTGTATTTTGTTCAGAAGACATAATTAATTATTATCCGTTTTACAATACAATAAATGAAATACAAATGTATGGCACGGAAAAATCATCCATAACCCTTGCCTAAAGGTTATTGATGTTGTCTTATTTATTTTGATTTGACGTGAATAAATACACTTGCTTTTTTATATTCTGTAAATGTTTATTTAAATTTCAAATAATTTATTTAGTAGAAATATAATATAAATAAGATACTACTAGTATAATTAATAAGAATAAACAATAGACGACATAAGATAGTTTTGCATAGTTGTATTTATTTGTTTCAAGTCAGAAAAAAGCAACACAATTGCAGAACATATTGTAGAATTTAAGTAATGGTAATAAAGATCTTTACATGACATATTCGTGTTTCAAGCTATATCTGCAATTAATTATTGAAAATTATTTCACTAATTTTAAATCATGTATCCAGAATATATTGTAATGCAAGTACATGTAAAGTTTTTCAATATTGTGTATTTGTGGTACAGATAATAAGCGTTATTTTGATTATAAATCTTATATTTTATTAAACGTTGGAATGACGGTTAACTCGAAAGAATTTAAATCGATCATAATAAGGTGTAGATGATATTTTAATGCGTGACTGAGTGGGTTGTTTATAGTAGACGAGCTGCTAACATTCTGCCTAAATAAGTTTCAATTTGTTGAAATAAATATTATACTTGTTAATACATTTAGTTCACTACGATTTTATAATAATACAATCAAACTATAATATATGTATTTTTATTTAACTAAATAATTTACCATTTGAAGGTAACATAATGGACATGTCTTACGTTTTATTATGATTTAACTTATTAATAGGAAGCTATTGTGTCGTGTATAGCATCGATACATTGAATTGTAACAAAATGTATTGAAATAATAAAGTTGTTAATAGAAAAACATTAAAATCGTACTTTTATTTACGTTATGGGTTGCATTGCATTGCATCATACGGTTTTACGTGTTATGGGTAACACACTCGTAAGTGTGTTTTTGTAATATAACGAAGGTAAACCCGATAATATAACTTGGTAATTGCTGAATAGCCGAAACGGTCATCGTTTAAACGACGAAAAAACAAGAGTAGGCTATTGAAAACGGTAAGTCTCTTATTTAATTCCATTTACCTTGCTGACAACATATATATTTGAAAAGTGATATAACTTCCTGCAGTTACTATTTTATGATACATATTTATCTGCTTCCTTATAACACGTTATCAACATTCACATTAATTTGTAATAGTTTTAGACATCTGTGACCGAAAACAATACAAATTTATTTATTTTCTACAAATATGTATTTTAAATGAAAATGTTTCTTAAACAGTTTTAACTGATCTTTCTGTTATCTGAAGTTATCCCATCGTTCATGTTTAAGTCAGTTATTTTTTGCAGGATTTACGACGTGCTTACTTATAATTTCTTCCAATCATGCTAGTTTGAAATATTTAAATGATATTTAATTATATACGTTTTTATGCATAATCTAATTCTTAATTTTACTATGTTATGTATTTCCCATATAAATGAGCAATTTATCTGATTTATACTAATATTAAAAACAATATAATAAGAACATGACTTTGTGAATCTGTAACAAATTCTGTTTATATAAAGGGATGTTTAGTTTTCTACCAGTTTCAAGTTTCTAATCATAATTAGGTTTTTTTAGGATTTAATGAAATGACTAAATCAAATAAAGAAAAGTAATACCTTGTGGTGACCTGAGATAAGGAGTATATATGTTAAAGATACTCGATCTCAGTGAGCCACTAAGTGCCTAATCACCGGCTAGAAATTAAATGAATCCCAGGTAAGTGAATCACAGACCAGCTGATCGTGAAAACCGGCGTTAGTGCAAGGGACTCAGGATAGAGACATCCCTAATAATCAAACTCATTTATTTATTAATCATTTTAATTCATAATCAATTATGGTTCATTAATTGACTACCCGGGGCCTTTGGTAATTAGTTAGTGACCACAATGTAGTTTGTACCTTAATTTATGATAATACTATCGTAGATTATAGTATTGCCAGTATAGACGTGTATCCTTGCCGGGTAATTACTTTAAGGTTTTAATATTAATATTTGTTAGATAAATATTAGTTAGAAATAGCCTCGTCAAAGGCTGGCTTCGGATTCAGTGGATAATTTGGTTTACCAGAATTGCCTAGAAATATTAGTTAACTAATTAAGAATCACGTTATCCACCTAACCTGCATGGGGCCGCACGTTACAACCGAGTATTTAATTTAAGTTTAAGATTAAATGAATTATGAGATAAAAATACAATTGAAATATAAAACACAGATATCAGTAGCCATACATTTTAAGTATATTTAATCTGTCGTGTGACTTTCTTGTAGCGTATCTTATTACTATAAACTCATATTTTGTTTTTAGTGTTTTTAAAACCCCACGAAAATTAACTGTTCTGAAAATACAACATGCGTTCCAAAATTCGTGACATTAAGTTACAAGTAAGTCACAAGACGATGTAATTACACTAAAATGTTTATTAAAATTTGTGACATATTATTTAATGGTGAAAAATAAGTTTTCAAATAAATATGAAACTATGCTTTTAAAGGTATGGATTTTAATTGATTGAAAATATATATGCAGTACTTTAATAAATGTACTTACTTAGTTATCAAAATTCTTTTTAAATAACATAATATTTTACAGTTAAAATAAACGGCTCTCCAAATACCACTCACATATTTCGTGAACACAGGTTTATCAAAATTTAAGTAATAAAACAAGATACTTTTATATATAATATAAACCTATTAATCATTAGTATCAAGTAAATACAATAAATATAATGATTATCTCAACCAGTACATATTTATCGTGTTTGATTAAATTATATATTAAAACTATTCAGTGAAATATGGTTTATTAAGTAATCGAAACTCGTGTTGAACTGTTGAAGGTTCAAAACTTACTATGCAAAACCGGATTTAGATTATTTAAGGCACGAAATAAATTTTAAATATTTGGTTTTAATAGTAATTTAGTTGATTCAATAAGGCAAATATTGAAGTGGCATTACGAACTTTCAATAAAAACAATTGTGAAAACCGGTTTTAAGCCTTTACTTTGTAGTGTTTCAAATCACTCCTGTTTACAAAGTAGATGTATTATTAGAAATAACTGTTTACAACTTATATCATTAGTGGTATATTTAATATAAACTGAAATTGGTTACTGTACATTAAGTATAAGCTTTGTTTCCACACATTACGTTTGCAAATCCAACATATTACAATTTAAAGAATGTACTGTAATCTGAAAAGTTGCAAGATGAGATTTTATGGAATTTCTGAGTAGGAAAATGAAGCCTGATAATTCACTTACATTTAAGTTGAACGCATTCGTAATAAATGTGAAATGTAACATTTTATAGCTGATGTAATAGAAAAATAAATTATTGTAGAAAGAAATAAGAATGTAAATCAGGTAAATATGTCAATCTGAGAAGCTGGATGTTTCAACATATTTATTAAAATATTCCACCCTTAATATTTAAACCTTGGTTTACAGTTACTAATAAACACTTCATACTTCCTCTTCACTAAGTCAATTAAATCTCTGGAACAGATTACACAGTAAATGTTTTAGCAAATTCTAAGTGAGCTGGGAAACATTTAAAGCTAACCCACTTAAATGTTCAAGTGATTTGTTAAAGTTAAAAACAATTACGAAATCATAACAAAAATGAGAACGGAGTTATTCAAGCTGAAATTAGTAATTTTGTGAAATGTTATGATATTATTGTTGGTTTGTTTTGTACAAAACATTCATGACACTATCGATAAGTTTAAAGTAATCCGTCAGCATTCTGAAAGTATAGGTGTTTACATGTAAGTGAGCAATCATAGCAATACATTGAGAAATAAATGTATGTAATGATTATCTGATTAAAATTACAAAATGTAATTGAAGATACAATTGAGCAGAATTTGAATGTCTTCTTGTCAGTACAAACAAATCCATTGATGTGGGTGCCATTACAGTCTGCACTGTATATCTTTAAATGTAGGCTAAATCTTAACATCTGGGGGAAAATGTCTTGCTCAGAAGTATAGTGAAGGCCTACGATTACAAATAAAGTAAACGACAGACATGTAATTATGACTTGAAAGACATTATGGATGGGGTAATCTATACTTACTACTTATAGTAATAGCAAAACGGGAGTGCCGATGGAGGCCAGGTAGTTCACTCACACACACGCAGACCGCTCACACACACAAGCGCATGGGATTAGGACCCCCCGCATTTCCGCTCCCCCCAACCATAAATACTCCCCTACTAAACTTAACCAATCAAACTATAACTTTTTTTATTTGCAATTTGTTTTGGACTTATTTAGTATTTTTGAACTCTATTTATCAAAACGAGAAAAATGATACCAAACAACGTATATTTACCATAAACTGTACGTTGTTTGGTATTTATTTTCACATTCCACGTAATCCAATAATATATAAACCCACAAGCTTTTCAGGTTTATAAAAACTCAAACTTGTAATGTAATCGTATTATAGTTTATTATTCAAATATACACAAATATTATTCAAATAATATGTACCCAAATTATATTTACAAGTATAATTTACAAATATTATTCACATACTTTACAAATAATATTCACCTAATTTACAAATAATATAAATAAAATCAACAAATATTTACACCATTTATTATAATAAAATACATGACTAAAACCAGACTGTCCTAAAATAAATGCTTCTGACTACAGAGAATGATATAAGGACATGTTAAGCTATTATGAAATACAAAATTAACAGTGTACATTAAAATTAGTCAACAAAAATTAAGGTTAAAGTATATCAACAAATATTTACACCATTTATTATAATAAAATACATTACTAAAACCAGACTGACATAAAATAAATGCTTTAGACTACAGAGTATGTTATAAGGACGTGTTAAGCTATTATGAAATACAAAATGAATCATATTAGCCAGTGCTTTGTTAACTATCATTGTATTGTGATCTGAGGTCTACTAGAGAAAATAGTCATACTTTGTTTGGTGTCAATTTTCATGAAATATTATGAAGAATGTATATATATGATTAATTTTTAAATACGATTAAGTATAACAAAAATTAATGTTCGGTAGACTGAAGTACACTGGGTGACTCATAGCATTATTCATAGTGTTGTTTCTTCAATGCTCATAGGGTCGGAAGGAAGGGCTGTCCTAATCCCTTGAGCGCGTGAGTGTGAGGGTGCGTGCGTGCGAGGGGAATTGACTTGGCCTCCATCGCACTCCCGTTTTGCTATTACTATAATGGTCTTCACAAACCTTAAGTTAAAAACTGATTATCCAATTGTGTAAGCTTGTTAAACAGTCACCCTGTGTTAGGGAAAGTTGAGATTAAAAACGTCAGCCAACATCTTAGGTTATTTCAGTTATATGCAAACTGTTATATTTCTTCGCGAAGCGTCTTGTACCTATAAATACAATTTAAACTTGAACTGGACTTATGCGAAATAACACTATATAAATAAAGAACAGAACACAGTTTCTCATAAAAAATGTTTAATAATTCAATCGCGTTTCGATGACCTTCATAATCAGCGATGGTTACAAACTAAGTTTTTATTTAAATAGCGTCTTGTGTTTGTATATTTGTTCACAGGAATTTGTGATGTGTTTAGTGTTTGTGTGTAACATTAAGATAAGTGTATTTCGAAGAAAATTATTTGGTTAACAAACAATATTCATCCTGTTTTACAACTTCTACAATTATTGTATCGTTAGTTTTAAATGTAAGGTAGGTAGGGTTAATTGCATATTTAAAATCTTTATACTTATAGGTTTTATTTGGAAATCTATTTTATATTTATAATATAATACCTCCACCACAATTCTAGAGTGAGTTATAAAATAAATGAGATTAAATTAATTAAACCCAGTTAAAGTTGAAAATTTTAATTATTATATAATATTAAATTTATAAAATAAATAATTATATTACTGGTAATGTCTTGCTTATTATATTACTTTACGATGAAAATTTTGTTATAATAACAAAAAGAATCAAAATTGAAGAAACAGAAAAGATCAAACAAGGACAATAGAAAGGAATAATGAAAATTGTTTCTCAATATTTTCTGTTTAAATTCATTATTTAGTAATGGTTGATGTTAAATTTTCTTATTAGTGATAGGTTAGACATTATTTACGGAACTAACATAACATAATAGTAAAACAATGTTTATGGAGATAGTCGTTAAATTTGATGGAGTTTGTTAAACCACTAATCACTATTTTGTGGATATTCTGCGATGCATTGTTAACCACTAAAATATACTATTTGTACTCCATTGATTTTCTACTGTTTGCGTAGAATGTATTACAAAAAATTTTACATTTTGGACAATATTTTAAGTGCTTAGAAAGTAATAAGTTAATTTTAAAGGATGATAGATAGTTCTCCGCAGCTCAAGTAACAGGTTTAAAAATGTTGCTCGTTATTTATATAACAAGTTAAATTATTAAAGTGTTTGTAAGTATTACATTACATGGAATAATTTAAGTAAGTAGATTTAATATACTTCCTTACATAATCGTTGCATTTACTGAATTAATTATATCTGGCGTAATTCTTGCAATCTGTACTAACTATCTGAAAACAATAAGGGACTTGTTCAAATTATAACTTCTATGAAACATAAGAACCTTACTTTACATTCTCCTGAAATAATTAGAAGCTTAGAGAGAATGTATTTAATGGAAACAACCATTATTGTTGTTTCCTTATTGTTCTTACAAATAATATATTGTATAATACTTTAGATTTTGAATGAAATATAGTTGTTATCTGAAAACAAAATGAACCAGATTCTTAAATATGATTTGCATTCAGTGTGTTTTGTATCTTGTTAATTCTTTTGAAGTAGGTTTGTAAAAATAATACTGCCATAAAACAACAAATAACAGACATTTACACAAACGTCCTAAATAAATCGAAAATATTAATAATTGCTTAAGCTATATAATATAACTTACTGCGTAACTGTAACAGTCACTGACAATGATTAATTGGTCATCGAAACGCGTTTGACTAAGATTTGTACACATTTCACAATACTTTTATTAAATTGATTACAAGGTTCTTGATTGCAGACATTTGTATGTGCAATTTACCTTAATTGCTGACTAAGGAATGTTGGTTATTTCAGCTTTCGAGGATTAAAATACTAAATCTCCAACCCTTCGAAATATTTGGTATTACAAATTATGAAATTATTTTAACAAATGAGTAAGGGCAAAAGGAATATTTTCACTGCTTTGAACCGTTATATATTTCGTGCCTTAAATAATCTAAATCTACAGTTCAACACGAGTTTCGAGTACTTAATAAACAATATTTCACTTAATAGTTTTAATATATAATTTACTCAAATACGATAAAAATGTACTTGTTGAGATAATCATTATATTTATTGTATTTAATTGATACTAATGATTAATAGGTTTATATTATACACAAAAGTATCTTGTTTTATTACTTAAATTTTGATAAACCTGTGTTCACGAAATATGTGAGTTGGTATTTGGAGAGCCGTTTAATTTTACTGTAAAATATTATGTTATTTAGAAAAAAATTGTATAACCAAGTAAGGATATTTATTAAGGTACTGTATATATTTTCAATCAATTAAAATCCATACCTTTAATAGCATAGTTTCATATTTATTTTAAAACTTATTTTTCATCATTAAATAATATGTCACAAATTTTAATAAACATTTTAGTGTAATTACATCGTCTTGTGACTTACTTGTAACTTAATGTCACGAATTTTGGAACGCATGTTGCATTTTCAGAACAGTTAATTTTCGTGGGGTTTTAAAAACACTAAAAACAAAATATGAGTTTATAGTAATAAGATACGCTACAAGAAAGTCACACGAGAGATTAAATATACTTAAAATGTATGGCTACTGATATCTATGTTTTATATTTCAATTGTATTTTTTATCTCATAATTCATTTAATCTTAAACTTAAATTAAATACTCGGTTGTAACGTGCGGCCCCATGCAGGTTAGGTGGATAACGTGATTCTTAATTAGTTAACTAATATTTCTAGGCAATTCTGGTAAACCAAATTATCCACTGAATCCGAAGCCAGCCTTTGACGAGGCTATTTCTAACTAATATTTATCTAACAAATATTAATATTAAAACCTTAAAGTAATTACCCGGCAAGGATACACGTCTATACCGGCAATACTATAATCTACGATAGTATTATCATAAATTAAGGTACAAACTACATTGTGGTCACTAACTAATTACCAAGGGCCCCGGGTAGTCAATTAATGAACCATAATTGATTATGAATTAAAATGATTAATAAATAAATGAGTTTGATTATTAGGGATGTCTCTATCCTGAGTCCCTTGCACTAACGCCGGTTTTCACGATCAGCTGGTCTGTGATTCACTTACCTGGGATTCATTTAATTTCTAGCCGGTGATTAGGCACTTAGTGGCTCACTGAGATCGAGTATCTTTAACATATATACTCCTTATCTCAGGTCACCACAAGGTATTACTTTTCTTTATTTGATTTAGTCATTTCATTAAATCCTAAAAAAACCTAATTATGATTAGAAACTTGAAACTGGTAGAAAACTAAACATCCCTTTATATAAACAGAATTTGTTACAGATTCACAAAGTCATGTTCTTATTATATTGTTTTTAATATTAGTATAAATCAGATAAATTGCTCATTTATATGGGAAATACATAACATAGTAAAATTAAGAATTAGATTATGCATAAAAACGTATATAATTAAATATCATTTAAATATTTCAAACTAGCATGATTGGAAGAAATTATAAGTAAGCACGTCGTAAATCCTGCAAAAAATAACTGACTTAAACATGAACGATGGGATAACTTCAGATAACAGAAAGATCAGTTAAAACTGTTTAAGAAACATTTTCATTTAAAATACATATTTGTAGAAAATAAATAAATTTGTATTGTTTTCGGTCACAGATGTCTAAAACTATTACAAATTAATGTGAATGTTGATAACGTGTTATAAGGAAGCAGATAAATATGTACCATAAAATAGTAACTGCAGGAAGTTATATCACTTTTCAAATATATATGTTGTCAGCAAGGTAAATGGAATTAAATAAGAGACTTACCGTTTTCAATAGCCTACTCTTGTTTTTTCGTCGTTTAAACGATGACCGTTTCGGCTATTCAGCAATTACCAAGTTATATTATCGGGTTTACCTTCCTTATATTACAAAAACACACTTACGAGTACGATTTTAATGTTTTTCTATTAACAACTTTATTATTTCAATACATTTTGTTACAATTCAATGTATCGATGCTATACACGACACAATAGCTTCCTATTAATAAGTTAAATCATAATAAAACGTAAGACATGTCCATTATGTTACCTTCAAATGGTAAATTATTTAGTTAAATAAAAATACATATATTATAGTTTGATTGTATTATTATAAAATCGTAGTGAACTAAATGTATTAACAAGTATAATATTTATTTCAACAAATTGAAACTTATTTAGGCAGAATGTTAGCAGCTCGTCTACTATAAACAACCCACTCAGTCACGCATTAAAATATCATCTACACCTTATTATGATCGATTTAAATTCTTTCGAGTTAACCGTCATTCGAACGTTTAATAAAATATAAGATTTATAATCAAAATAACGCTTATTATCTGTACCACAAATACACAATATTGAAAAACTTTACATGTACTTGAAGTACACAGCATTACAATATATTCTGGATACATGATTTAAAATTAGTGAAATAATTTTCAATAATTAATTGCAGATATAGCTTGAAACACGAATATGTCATGTAAAGATCTTTATTACCATTACTTAAATTCTACAATATGTTCTGCAATTGTGTTGCTTTTTTCTGACTTGAAACAAATAAATACAACTATGCAAAACTATCTTATGTCGTCTATTGTTTATTCTTATTAATTATACTAGTAGTATCTTATTTATATTATATTTCTACTAAATAAATTATTTGAAATTTAAATAAACATTTACAGAATATAAAAAAGCAAGTGTATTTATTCACGTCAAATCAAAATAAACAAGACAACATCAATAAACTTTAGGCAAGGGTTATGGATGATTTTTCCGTGCCATACATTCGTAGGGTATTTCATTTATTGTATTGTAAAACGGATAATAATTATGTGTTCTGCACAAAATACAAGTTTGTCGGATAGTAACTGATACTATGATTATACGTCTGTTAAATGAACATTTACATTTTGTCTTTTGTTAAGGATGCGCGACATGTGTTAAACATCGTGTTATCATGTTAAACATCGTGTAATCATGTTAAACATCGTGATATCGTGTTAAACATCGTGTTATCGTGTTAAACAGCAATCGGGTTAAACATCAAAAGACTGTTGATGGTATTTTTTAATTAATTATTGTACATTTTTTGAAACTGGGGTAAATAATCTGGAAATAAATTCAAATAGAAAATGTAGGTGTCTGATACATGTCTAAGAAAACCTAATAACAATTACCGTCAGTTCACTGGATTGGAATTTGAAGGAGAAGGCAGGAAACGTAAATGAAAAGTAACATGGAGAGTAACTGTAATTCAAAAGGCAGCTACAACTGAATGTCCATTGGACCGTTAAAGGTCTTACATAGGAACAAGATCAGATTTAAATATTTCTTTGGATCACTATGTTTCGCAATTAAATGTAGAATGTATAGCCTATGTTTAAATTTTATTGTTTAGTTTATGGTAGGAAAAGAAAGAGTTATTTAGATTTAATTTAATACATTGTGTACTTTGCATTTGTTTTTAAAGTCAATTCATTCAACTTTAACAATATATGCATACACTCAATTTTAACGATTACTTAGTTCATGGCTTTATATATTTTTTTGAACAGATTTACAAATTAGTTTACTATAACAATATTTTAAGAAACATTAAATAATTATATCTGCCGTTAATATGGCAGTGGTAGATTTCTCACGAATTAAAGAAACTCTTTAGACAAACTAGTAGGAATATGCTTAATACTTCTCGGAATAACATATAAATTACTATACTACTTTCAATAACTAGTAGTAAGAGTTTAATAATTGACGTCTTTAAACTATGAAAGTAAACTAAGTTTGCATTAAGGGGGTTCAGTACGGTAAAATGTGAAAAATTTTCAATTTTTGTTTTTTTCATATTTTATTAATCTAGGCTATTTTCTGAAAAGTTTCATGGTAAAATTATTAAAATCCGATGTCGGGAACTATTTTTATTTAATTTTGAAAAATTAATGTACCTATTTAATTTTTTTTATTAAAATGTACCTAAAGTTGAAAAAACATGGTTTTTAGATAAAACAGATTGAAAATTGTATTTAAGTTGAGTCAGGTGACAAAAATAAACTTTTCTGTTTTTATTTTTTTTCTTAATCTGCCATTATGTTACAGGTTAGTGAACTCACTTATATATATGCATGGTCTTTATCTGTGATTTCCCGAAATTAAACTTTATTCCACATATGTACTTTTTTCTCAGGAACCACTCATCAGAATAAGATGAAAAAAATTACAGCTGTACTTTACACCAGTACACACGTTTTGAGCACAAGACATTAAACAAAATATATGTTATTTTTGTTAAAAAAAATAATTATTTTGTCGAAAAATTTTAATTTTAAATTTAATTTCAAAAAATATTTTAAGAACATAATTAAAAACTTTTTTGCGCTTAAATTGTTAAGAAAGGTAGATATAATATTGTCCTAAAGTTTAATCAAGTTTGCATTATGCCAGTAGACTAAGTTTGCATTATGCCAGTAGACTAAGTTTGCATTATGCCAGTATACTAAGTTTGCATTATGCCAGTAGACAAAGTTTGCACTATGACAGTAGACTAAGTTTGCATTATGCCAGTATTCTAAGTTTGCATTATGCCAGTAGACCAAGTTTGCATTATACCAGTAGACTTAGTTTGCATTATGCCATTAGACTAAGTTTGCATTATGCCAGTAGACTAAAGGAAGGGGGAATAGCTTAATTTACTGAACCTGAAGGAAAAAAGTAGCTCGAACTTCTACTTCTTCAGACACAGGAATCAATATTGGTTACTTAAAGCAAAATACACACAACCGATTATCATAGTACTATAATAATAATTATAGTACTCAGTTGCTAAAACCACTTGTAATTATATTGTCAGTGTATTTCGTACAGAGTAGTGAAGGGTTATTATTTTGTTTAGAATATCTCATGGTTATTACTTAGATCCTAAAAACTACTTTAAGCTTAAAATAACCTCCAACCCTTGGAGTTCTAATAATACGTACAAACTAACTGTAATATTTTGCAACTCAGTTTCCCTAACCAGACCATCGAAAACACAATCAATGCAATAACAGTAAACTTGGCACTATTAGGTCGTTTCGCAGCTCCATTATACAACGTAAACTGTGTTACATAATTAAAATGTGTATACAAACCATTCTCTCATTCATATAACTTTAAGTACTGTTGCATAAAACGTAATAAAGTTCAAAATAAAGTATCAGTGCATGGAAACAAAGAATATTGTAAAACAGAACATCTTGTTAATCTATAAAATTTGATTTTATTTGCTTACAACCCACATTACATGAAATAATTGACCGAGCGAAGCGAGGTCTCCCTTTTTGCTCGACCGTTCGGCATTTCGTCTGTGTGTCTGTCTGTCTCACGATTAAGGCCAAACGCCTTGACCGATTTTGATGATTTTTGCATGAAGGTATCTCTAACGGTAAGCTCACAAAATGGCCGTAAACTTCAAATTTGTTAAAAATTTTCCAAGGTTTTGTATTGAAACCATGTTTTTATACGTTTATTCTAAACCAATTCAAAAGTGTTCCATAGCTTTTTTGTAGATAAATGTTTAAGGGCACTCCAAATGGGGAAAAAAATTTTGATCGATTTTTAGTTTTTTTATGATTTTTTATTCTCCTGTTCTTCCTCTTTCCAAAAATATACAACATGATGTGGTTATAATTACCTTTATGTCAAAAAAAAAAAAAATGTAAGCGTTACCATGGAAATAAATGGCTTTAGAGGCCACATGAATTCGCTGTACTACAAACACTTTTATATGTTCATTATTGTACAGTGAGTTATTTTAAAGAACTTTGGTGAAGAGGAAGCTGGAAGACATATATGCTGCTGAAGAAGACCCAAACAACCCCATATACTGTCCAGGAGGCCATTAGCAAAAGGTAGGCTACCTATAAAACTTTGAAATTTTGGCTTTTACGTTTTGCTCGTTTCCCGAAAATCACGTTTTTGTTATTTATAATATACATTTCTGGAAAACTATCTAAGATATCTTTACCAAATTTTTACCAAATGTCTATAACACAATTATCTAGTTCCTAAAACTGGATTTTTTTAAAATATTTCAACAAATAAAAAAGTTATATAATAATAATAACAATAAAAACATAAAAAAAAAAATGTTTTTTTTAAATCATAACTTTTAGGTTTATATTTTTTTTATTTCCTTGTGTACGGAACTAGAAAAAGGTACAATTTAGAAAATTAAAAAAAAAAATTATGAGCTTATCTTAATTACAACTTAAGTTATGTGTATTATAGCTAACATGGTCGAAGATAGGCATTCGGAGTGCCCTTAAAGAATTCATATATGCCATTAAAAAAAAGGATTGAAAGTAAAATTAACAAAGTTATTAGCTCAAGAAACAAGCATGTTCAGTAAGGAAAGGAAAAAGTTCAACTTTAGGCCTACATAAAAAGTAATAAAAATTATTGTAATTTTTTTCATAAATGTAAAGAATTTTCGTAAGTTAGTTCTAAATAGAATTGTATAAAAATATTTATTTAATTTCAAATT